>VSMD01103123.1:0-10983 GCA_008750895.1 Mirza zaza | reverse complement strand
GGGGCCTGCTCCATCACCCCAACGCCTAAGCCACCACCAGGTTGCCACTCCGTGGAAATCCCATCCCCAGATTACTAGCTATTCTGATTTTCCAGGAAAAGCCAGAAAAATCTCCTGATTTTTAACTGTTGACTCAAATGAACCAAAACAAACAAAAAAACTCATTGCATGGACCAAACTGAAACTGCTCATGCACTGGGCCCAGCCCAAAGGCGACTGGTTTGCAAACTGAGGCCTTTGTCTTGCTAGTAAATTCCTCCTGGGGAATGAGAGGTGGGGACTCCAGGGATCCCCCTATATCCCCTTCCCCTACTCAAGAGGCTGATCTGACAGAGGCCCATGGAGGCCCATGGGGGCTGCAGTGAATTCTCACAGGTGCCTGGGATGGTGGGGGAGGCAGGTGGCTATTAACAACAGGGAGGGTGGGCAGCCAGGCAACTTCATCAAGCCCCCAGCCCTTCATCCTGGAGAACATGCTCCCACTTCCATAAAGACACTTGGCTCTGCCCGGACCACCTGCTACAGCTCACACCCTCTGTCCCCTCAGCTCCTGGGGGATCACTCCCCTCGCCCCACAAATCTGCCAGCAGCCAGACTTTCCTGCCCTCTCTCCTGGGCCTGAGCAACTTCTACAGAGCCCCGCCTCCGGGGACGATCAGACAACTCTTGGTCAGCCATGCAGAAGGAGCCGGTGCGGGTCTGGCAGAGGGAAAGCAGAGGAAGCTTAGACAGAGTCCCTGGCCCCCGTCTTCCTGGCATCCTCTGGGACAGCTCATCCGAGGAGCAGGAGCAAAAGTGGGAAGGGACCACGTTACAAAGTGCACACAGTTAGCAAGTGGCAGGACAGGTGTGAGGGGTACAGCAAGTGACTGGGAGGCAGGCTCGGGATCTCTCCCATGGGTGCAGAACTGGAAATGGCGAGAGAAGAGGCAGCAGCCCAGAGCACATCCGGGAGACCCTACGCACACGGGACATGAGGTTCAGAACGGGCTCCGCGGTGCAGAAAGGTTTCAGCGCTCAGATGACGGCAGCAGAGCCCAGACGCACACGGACGCTCACAGGGACAGCCCCGGGCCCGTGTGCACTGGCCCCTGTGGGTGCCATGTGACCTTCTGCAACGGAGACGGATGCCACAGAGAGAGCCGGGAGTGAGGTCAGTCCGGGGTGACATCTCAGGCCTCAGATAACAGGACCCGAGGGGACGAATGTCACCCCCAGGAGAGACCAGCAAGATAACACAGAGCAGGACACACAGAGCGCGTGACACCTCTGCTTGGGTGTGTTGCAGTCACCGCTGATGGCCTGTGGGCAGACCGACCTCACTGGGGGCCAAGCCGTCCCTGCCCCCACAGACCTGTCGTGCCACCATGTGGTCTCTGTAACGATGCGATGACTTCCTTGTCCACCTGCCACCGGCCTCGTCAGAACACACCTGGTGTGAATCTTGCCACTGGGGTTGCTTGGCCTCTGTGCCCACCTGAGCCGCCCACTGGCTGAAGAACTCGGGGTTCAGCTAACCAGGGTCTGGCTGGCACCTCTTCTCCATGACCTGGTCCTCTCACCCGGCGGGGCTGGTGGGATTCCGACTCCCACAGGGCAGCTCCAGCCCAGAACGGCACCGAGACAGCCCCCCGGGAAGTACTGTTACTCCCCGGAATCAGGAATTCAAGGAGCATCCAGGTGAGAAAATAGAAAGTTCACTGCAAAGGAGGAGGACTATGGTTTGCCTAAGATCTCTGGCAACGATGGAGGAAATGGATTTACGGAACAAAAAGTCTCTCCAACGTGCAAGGCAAAATATCAAGCCAAAACTTAAAGTACAAGCGTATGACTAGAGGGAAGCATCGTGCAAAATAGAATCCACGTCGGATTCAGAGAGACAGTGCTAAGTCTAAATAATTGTTATTAAAATGATTGTAAAGCAATGCGAATGTGAACGTAATTGAAGGAAAGAGGAATTATAAAGTGGAGATGGGGAAGGAAGGAGATTAAAAAGTAAAACTATGCTAAACTTATTTTTTCCAAGTGAGGAATCAATATTGTTTAACTTTTTAACATAGGTAGAAAACAGAAATACAGATTTTTGAATCCATTTAAGAGTAAAGGAGAGAAAGATAAAAATGAACTCATATACAATGAAACAAGTTAAAAGATGAATATTCAAAACAAGCTTCAGGAAGAGAGAAGAAAGGATTTGATGATAAAATTGGAAATCAACGATTTTAGACAAATAGTGGAACCAAAAAATAAATCTATGAACTTATTTTATGAAAAGACCAATAAAACAGCTAAAATTCTAGCAATGACAATCCATAACGAAATAACACGAATATATAATGTTAGGAATGAGAAAGGAAACAGAACTGCAGACACAGAGGAGATAACTTTAAAAACTTACAAGAATAAAATTAGTAACTTGGTTCTAATTTAAAATCCTTGATGCAAACAAAAACTTTCCAGGACAATACACCTAAGCATGATAAAGTCAGAATAAAACAAACCCACAGGAAAACCTGAAAAGTCATCGAAGAAACTCTCCCCAGAGAAACAACTGGTTCTGATAGAGTCAAAGGACTTCTTTATACCTTAAAAGAACAGCCCGGACCTGTGTTTCCTAAATTTTTCCAAAAAAACCCAGAAAAATGGGGGGCAGGAGCTTCCTAAAACATGATCTCAAAAACTCTGATCTCAAAACGTGGCTAAGACAGTTTAAAAAAAAAAAAAAAGGAATTATAGCTCAGTCTCCTATTTGTCTATTTGTGCCTGCATGAAATGCTAGTGAAAGGACAACAACAAAACAAACACGCTGCTTGGCGGATACCGGGCCTGCTCCATCTGTTCTACGTACGGCACACACGGGCACCCGGCATCTCACCGCAGCTTGCTTTCTTGTGCTTCACAGACACTGCATTTTTTCCCCACAAACTGAAGATCTCTGGCAACCTTGCACCAAGCAAGTCAATTGGCGACATTTTTCCAACAGCACCTGCTCACTCGGGTGTCTGTGTGATAGCATTTTTTTTTTTTTAGCAATAAAGTGCTTTTTAATGAAGGCATGTACTTTTTTTTTAGACATAATGCCCTTACTAGCCTACAATATAGCGTAAACATAACTTTCATGCATACTGGGAAACAAAAAAATTCATGCGACTCACTCTATTGCAGTGGTCTAGCAGGGAACAGGCAGTATCTCCAAGGTATGCCTGTGGGTTAATCCCTCAAATCCTCTTAGCCATCCTACGTACGAAGTGCCATTATTATTCCTTCTTCCAGATGAGGGAATCGAGGGATAGTGTTATCAATCTGCCCAAGGTCACAGGGCTGGTAAGTGGCAGAGCTAGGACCCAAATCAAGGACACCAGGCTCTAGAGACCCTGCTCCAACCTCTGCACTGCGGTGTCTCCCTCTTGGGCTCACAAAAATAGTCATCTTCCACAACCATGCAGGGTGCTGGCTCCACACAAGGAGGTCAGGTCATAAAATCCATCTCAGGGCCGGGCGCGGTGGCTCATGCCTGTCATCCTAGCACTCTGGGAGGCCAAGGCGGGAGGATCGCTCAAGGTCAGGAGTTCGAAACCAGCCTGAGCAAGCGTGAGACCCCGTCTCTACTATGAATAGAAAGAAATTAATTGTTCAACTAATATATATATATAGAAAAAATTAGCCGGGCATGGTGGTGCATGCCTGTAGTCCCAGCTACTCGGGAGGCTGAGGCAGGAGGATCGCTTGAGTCCAGGAGTTTGAGGTTGCTGTGAGCTAGGCTGACGCCACGGCACTCTAGCCCGGGCAACAGAGTGAGACTCTGTCTCAAATAAATAAATAAAATCCATCTCAGGCACACCTAGCGCCCAATCGTGGTTTCTAATTCCATCCTCCAACAAGAGGTGCCAGGGCTCCTTGGAGAAACGGCCGATTCTAGGGGTGCACCAGATATGCAAGGTGAGCTTGGGGCACCTCGCAGTGCCAGGCAGTAAGAAAGTGCCCAAAATGCGAGACAATAGGGGTGTCTCAAAGGGACACCGGAGACAGACAAAAGCTCTCAAGGCCCAACGTTGGGATGAGTAGAGCAAGAAAATAAGTAATATGATACTCGAGTATAATCCACCCACGACTTTATACAGATACAAGTAAAGAAAATGGTTGAACAAATAAAGAGAAATTTGCACAGAAGGATAACAAATAATGTACTTAAGACACTCCCCTTCTGAGGGCTAGAGCACGACGCCCCACCCCGCAAGAGCGGCCGTGCGTGGTGACTTCCTTCCCAAGAGCACAGCGTAGAAAAGCGGGCAGGGACTGCACAGTGGGGTCACCTGACAAACACCACGCCACCAGGGGACCCGGCCAGCATCAGCAGCGATCAGTCACGTGGTAGGTAGTACGTGCCCTTGATATGACCTGAGGACAACGGCCCCTCTGTGATCTTCCTCCCAATAACCCAGAACCCCGCCCGACCCCGAGGAAAACTGCGATTGACAGTTACTCTTCAGATTACCCATCGTCCTCCTCGAAACGAGCAAGGCCGTCAAAACCGAGCAAAGCCTGAGCGACCGTCACAGTCCAGAGGAGCCTAAGGGACAACTAAATGCAACGTGGTCTCCTGCACGGGACATTCCCCAACAGCTGGGGCGGCTGGAATAACGTACCGACCTCAGATGACAGTGACTCGTCAGTGTCACCGAGTGGGGACAAATTTTCCATAATAATGTTAAAAACAGGGAAAACAGGTCCAAGGCATATGGGAACTCTCTAATATTCCAGTAACTTTCCTGTGATCTCAAACTACTCTAAAATAAAAAGCTTATTCATTGCTTAAAACAACACACGCACACAAAGGCCACGGGAGATGGCGGGAAACCAGCTTATAAAATTTGACATCCTTCCCTGATAAAATCTCCTGGTAAGCCAGGAAGAAAACACTGCTTCCTTAAACTCACGATACATATTCATCCGAAATCGATGGCCGTATCAGTTTGAATGGTGCAACAACACTAGAGGCAGATCCATAAAGACGCCGCCGGCCCCACGGCTCCTTACCGCGGCTCTCCAGAGTCGAGTCCCCTGGCATCTGAAAACGCCAAGCCTACCTCTGCCCGCTGCGCCCCGGAAGCTTTAACGAGGCCTGCGCCGAGCAGGCTGCGTGTCTGCAGAAAGCCCGGCCCCTGGGTCTTTGTTCTGGCCGGACACCAAGCTGGTCTGTGCCCCGAATGCGCCCCTTCCCCGTTACTCTCGGAGGCAGGACGAGCCACTCCTGCCCCAGGCCCCGATCCTACAGCCCCTCCACCCCAAGAGGCCCCGGCTCCATGCTCAGATGCCAGGCTCTGCTGCATCCCACGGACAGAGGGACAGCCCCGGCGTGTCCCTCCCTGATGCTGAGCGGTGTGGCCAGGGGGCAGCGGTAAGCACGAGGCCGGCTCCGGACTCTTGAGGGCTTCTCCACCCAAGGTGGCCCTGGGATGGCCCAAATGCCCCGAGGTGTGGCCGGCCAGGTGCAAGGCCCAGGGGTGCCTCCCTGGGGACTGCACCTGCAGGTGGGTGTGGCCTGGCTTCTCTCGTCACCGACAGCCAGGGACGTGCTGGCAGCGGACCCACTCCCAGCCTTCCAGGCTAAGAGGGGCTTCTCTACACTCGGACGCAGGGGCTCCAGGGCGGGGCCGCCGCCCTCACCCCTCGATGAGGCCAGCGGAGAGATGCGTCTGCTATGGAAGGTGCCGTGCGCGGCCCTCGGACGGGGACCAGGCCCCAAATTGGGGCCCATCACACCTGTTCTTACCTGGGGGCTCAGGTCTCTGAGGCTGCCTGGACCCGGACCTGCTCCAAAAGCACCCCGAACAAAACCCCAGCACCCCATATGGGGGAAGGGAAACTGAGGGCAGCCTCCTGACGCCCGGGCTGAGACCAGGTTAGGCCAGACCACGCCCAGGGGACTGGAAGCTGCGCATCTCCAGAACCTGCCGGAAGGAGGCCAATAGGGACCTCCGGGTGACCTTTGGCGCCAATCAAACCTGGATCCTCTGCATGACTCATATGTGTGTGGGGTCCCAACCCTGGCCCAGAGACACCCAGGGCCACGTCTGATCACAGGCCCCGCACACCCAGCAGGACAACCCCTGCCAAGACCCAGGGCGGGAGGGGACGACGCAGGCACAGGCATTGGGGGACTGGAGGACAGACGGAAGAAGACACGAGGGCGCCCAAACGAGAAGGCTCAGCAGCGTCCAGGCAGCTGGAAGAGCAGCCCCTGCAGACGTGACAGACCCAGTGCTAGGGCAGGGACCCAGCAAAGGGCAGGGGTGACCCGGCGGGAGGGGCACCCTATCTGCTGCCACCCTGCCCCCCGCAGGCCGGGCACCCGGCTGGCTGGGCTGGAGGCTGCTGCAAACTCTCCCACCTCCCAATTGTCCTCCCTGGAGCTAGAGTTTCTAGTCCTAAAAATGGGGGAAAAAAAAACCATCCTGTTTAACAAGAACACGGCAAGAGCTTTCCCACCTGCCCCAGCTGAATGAACTGGAGATCAACCTGACCCAGGACCGCAGGCTCGGCCGGAAGATCAGAGAGCGAGTGAGTGTTGGTGTGGGGACAAGACTCTCAGGCCGCGTCCCCTCTCCGGTCCCCACGGGCACACACACAGAACCGTGACTGCTCCGCCGGCCGCAGGGCAGCAGAAGCAGGAGACTTTAACACGACACAGCACTCCTGGCGAGCCCCTACTAACAAAGGACCCGGCGGAGGAAGCAGGAGGCGATACTGTCAGCTGCTGCCTGTGACATCAGAGCCCAGAGCCAGCCTTGGCCCCGTGTAGGGTCTCCGGACGGAGTCACGCGTGTTCACAGAAGGTCCCCAGCCAGGGTAGGGGGACACGCCGTCCCTACCGCACCGCACAGAACCCCTGCTCTTTACGTGGCCCTCCCGACCCCCACGGAAGGGCCCAGAACGTCCCCCTCGCCAGCTGGGAGAGGGAGGCGGCAGCGTTTCAGTCAGGGTCCCCGGCTATCAAAACATCAAGTTATTAATCTCCTGGTGGCACACGAGAGCCGGGACCTGCTCACACAGCCGATCTAGCGTGCCCTGAATGAGCGTCTGCAGGTAATTGATTCGGCCGCCGGCCCCACGCCAGCCAGCCGGACACGGGCCGGTGACACCGCAGACATTAAATGACGCGGACCGCCCGGCCGGGCCTGGAGAGCCCGAGTGGCCCACACGCTCACGTCTTGTTGCTCTAACACAATTTACGACACCTCGATCTCGGAATATGATTCCCACCTCCTCCGAAACCTCGCTCACGGGCAGGGCGCGAAGGAAGAGGCATCTTCATAAATGCCATCAGCTCACTTTTGCTTTTTTAAAACATAAAAACTTTTTTGTTTGTTTGATAAAACAAACAAACAAAAAAGATGAGGCTTAGCCCCGGGTCCCCCGGCCAGCATCGCTGGAGTCTGAGCACAGCGGCACTGGGGGGCGGGGAGCCATCCTCCTCCCCAAGACCATTGGCCCGGCCTCCCGCCTCCACCTCTGCCCCCAGGCCTCACGTGCAGGACCCCTGCCCTCGCCCGGGGTCCCCTCGAGGGGCTGGAGCTGGCCCTCGTCCCGTCGGAAGGGCCGGTGGGCTGTAGGGACGCCCACTGAGCCGCAGGGTCCCATCTGCACAAGTGCGGCTCGCTCACTCCCAGCCCAGCCAGGCAGCGACCCGCCCAGGCGACATCCGCCCGTGTTTAAAGGACCACGCCCCCAGGGCAACCAACGTGGCCACCTGCTTTAGAAGGTTTTTATTCCCCAGCTAGTTAAGAATTCTGAAGTTGCCGGTGAAATAGAAGACAGCAGAAAAATAGCCCCGGATCTTTTCTTCTCTCCTCCGTCCCTGTGTGGAACCAGCCCACACACACTCCCCGACACCAGCCGTGGGTCAGGCCCCGTGCTGACAGATGAGACGTGGCCCCCCGAGACACCGCCTCCTCCAGACTACCAGGGACACAGGCCACAAAACCGCATCACAGAGTGACGTGGGACGTGACAGTGAAACGTGCGCACAGGAGGGAGTGGGGACAGGGAGTGGGGGCAGAAAGAGGAGTCAGCCCACCTCGGGGATCCAGATACCCCCGACTTGGAGGACAGGGCCCCCCTCAAACCCGGCCGGGGACCCCCACAACAGGACAGCAACCCCGGACATCCCTCTTCCTGCCACCTTCAGGGGAGTGACGTCTCTGGTCCCCCCTGTCCTGCAGGAACGGGCTCCGGCGCTCATCCTTGTCATCTCGGTCCCCGCGCCCAGCCCCCACACACTTTAGGCTCTCATGGGCCACAGAGCAGATGGTCGCCCTGCTGAGCTGGGGCCCCGAGGCGGGGACATCCCCCACGGCCAGGTGAGGGTGGCGCGGCGCCGCAGGGCAGGTGTGTCGCAGAGAACCAATGGGCTGGCTTGATGCCACTCAGCACCCTGGAGGTAGCCGCTCCTGGCAGGGCGCACTCGGCTGTGACCTCCGGCTCCAGGCCCGTCTGTCTGGGAGCTGCCCTGGTGCATGGAGGAGGCAGCTGCGGGGCCAACTGGGGGTCTTTGAGGCAGGGGGAGGGTCTGCAGGGAGAGGTCGGGCAGTCTGCAAAGTGAGATGTCCCCAGAGCTCAGCCTCGCAAGGGCCTCTCCTCCCGCCAACAGGCAACGTGAGACTTCACTCGTATCCTGACCTGAGCAAGTCAACTCTAAAAAGACAGCTTTAGACCAACATGGGCGAGATGTTGATATTAAGGAATTATTGTTTGGTTAGATGTGATAACGGCATGGTGGTTATGCAAAGGGAAAAATATCCTGGTCGACTATCTACCAAATTATACACAGCCAAAATGACAGGGTGTCTGGGATTCACTACTAATCTAGTAAATAAAACTAAACAAAAAACCTGACGGGGACTTTGGGGTTCATTATACGATTATTTTGGGTATTAGAAATTTCTCATGAAAAGAAAAAAAAGACCTCTGTTACCCGGAGGGGCAGAAGAGCAGGGCCCATTCCTGGAGCCCACACAGCCCCGTGCACAGGCCGGGCAGGGTCAGGCCCAGGGGTGCAGTGGGGAGGGGGGCGCAGGACACCCCCAGCCCCAGGAACCTCCTCCAGCACTGGAGGCCTGCAGCACAGGGCACAGCCGCTGCGAGCGGGGACAGCAGGGCTCCGTGCTAGGGCAGCTATTCTTGCTCCAGTTTCTCGGTTATTTTTATTTGCGGCACCAGCTATGGGTCACTGCGAAGGAACTCGATCGGGAACAGGTTTCTAGGGCAGGGCCAATCTGAGGGACTCACTGTCCAGCAGATGTCCCTGGGGGGTGGCCATAGCACCTCCTATCCCAGATCATGGAGTGCGGAAGGGACCCGGGAAGACCAGGGCACATGTGCCACACTGCAGGGACCCTTGGGAAGACCAGAACACACGTGCCACACTGCAGGGACCCTTGGGAAGACCAGAACACACGTGCCCCACTGCAGGGACTCCTGGGAAGACCAGAGCACACGTGCCCCACTGCAGGGACTCCTGGGAAGACCAGAGCACACGTGCCACACTGCAGAGACCCCTGGGGAGACCAGAGCACACGTGCCACACTGCAGGGACCCCGGGGAGACCAGAGCACACGTGCCACACTGCAGGGACCCCGGGGAGACCAGAGCACACGTGCCCCACTGCGGGGACCCCAGGAATACCAGAGCACACGTGCCCCACTGCAGCAGCAGATGGGACAGCTCCGCATGCCCGGCCCCACCCTCCTCGGCGTGGCCGAGCCGGACCTTTGAGGCACACGTGGCACGTGCTCCTCCTAGGATGCCGCTGCACCCGGGGCAAGGCCACTGTAAGCTCGTCCTGCCTGGTGGAGGAAAAGAGGCGCGTGGAGGCTCACTGTGCAGAACTCCTTTCAGGGATACGCTTTGAAAAACACACCTGTCCCCACGCCACGACAACAGTGACCGGAAACATCCACACTGACCACCGCCAGCCAGATCTGACCAGCGTGGACAAAGCAGGCAGTCGGGGGGAGGGGGGGCCTGGCAGAGCAACGTGGAACCGACACCCTTCCCCACCCAGAGCCAGTGCCCCGCACAGAGCAGGCCCCGAGGCCAGCCTGGGGCCACCTCGGTGCACTTGGGCCCTGCAAGGTGGTGGTGGGGGGATGGGCAGGCAGGAAAGGGAGGCCTAGGGTGGGGCGGGGAGAATGGCAGCCTTATTCAGCGTCCCCTCCCCAGAGCTTCCAGGAGGTGCATTGCTGGCGGAAGACTCTGGAACGCAGGCCTCTGCCCCAGGACGCAGGGGAGAGGGCAGCCACCGGAGCAGCCTGGGTCTGCCCCGGGCTTCCTCACACCGCAACGGCAGCCTGCTGGCCCCTGGGGCTGGACGAGCTGACCGGACCACACCCATGTAGCCAGGCAGCCCTGGGAAGCGCCCCACCCCCACCCCCGGCGCTGCCTAACTGGAGCCGAAGGCCAGCAGTGCTCTCTAGAGCACTTTCTGCGCCTTTCAACCGTCCCCCGGGGACCCCGCCGTCCACCGCAGCAGACGTAACGGCAGCGTCTACGCACACAGACGGCCAGCCGTTTCGCTAGCAGCTTTCGGAGCCACAAATGCGGCTACTGGGTAAAGTTTCCTGCAAATGCAGACGCGCGGAGTGACAGGCACTACCCCACCGCGAGAAGCCACCCGAGACTGTCGCCATCAGACACTCCGCCAGGAGCCAGGCAGAACGATCATCTCTGCCCGGCTGCAGATGCGGATCCCAGAGCCCTGCTCCTAACCCGTTCCACGCGTGCGTGTCGCCGCGGCGCCTCGTCTGCTACGCGCTCGGGGAGCGACGTGAATTACCGTCTCCTGCATTCTAATCTTCACCCGGAGAATCGCGGCGGCTTACCTCTCCAGCTCGTATTCTTTCATTCCCACTTTTACGGCCTTCATTACCTGCAGAACGAATACAAAGCAAAGACATTTGTACTGCGCAGGTAAGTCACACGGCC
>VSMD01103121.1:0-94907 GCA_008750895.1 Mirza zaza | reverse complement strand
TACACCGTGGTGCCTTACTCACTTCGTTAAAAAATGATGCATGAGATTGGGCCATGTGGTGGAAGATTTGGAACTAGAATCCAGAGACCCAGACTGCATTACTGGCGTTACTCCTTCTGAGCTGGGTTTTGGGGCAAATCGTATAAGGTTTCAAGACCTCCCTTTTCTTAGCATTTTGATTCACCTACAAATCAGTCCTAAGAAGAAAGGCCTAGCGGTCGAATAAATAAGAGAAATCCCCGAGATTAGAACACTCTCTTAACAAATCCATAATTTTTATTAGGGTAGAAAAGGCTTGGAGAAAACTTAGAAAGGACATTTTCCAAACTTGATGATTTGGGAAATCAGAGGCCTTTTGGTTAAAGTCTGTCACGAAGAACATCCCTGGGAATACGGGGCTAGATGACCTCTACCATCCCTCCCAGCTTTATGAATAGGTTGGCAGTGTGCAATTTCTACAAATTTTGGGAAAAGCTACCGAGATATGAATTAAATCCAATATCAAAGTTAACCTGCTTTGAAAAGACCTTGAATTCTGAAGGAACTCATTGAGTTGCTATGTTTCATTGAATCTAAAATGCCACTGATTATAAAATGCACCATTATTTTATGTACTTCTAAGATGTGGCTTAGATTGTAAAACTCATCCTGATTTAGAGATAATCTTAAATTCCCTGAATTCAAGGTGTATTCCTGTATTCCAAATTAGGAAGGCTTTTGCCACCGGGCTTTAAAAGAAGGAGCATAACAAGGGCATTAGAAAGAAATTTTGAGCCATAAGGACTGTTATACTTGAATTGGTTAACAAATATAATTTTTGCATGAATAACTTTTACCATAACTCTAAGGAATTGCTTGGCATTTTACCTGTCTTTTATGGATTAAGCAGCGAAACTGCAACAAGGTTATACATTGCCAAGGATCACAGACTAAATTCCAGTAGTTTTTTAGATGCTAGCATGAGTTTGCATGGCATGTTGTAAATGGTGACTCTGTTTAAAATATTGTTATTCATTAATCCTTAGTTTTACTAATTCCATTTTCAAGTAAACGAATCTGGAATGTAGTCTGGGTTTCCCAGTGCCCACCAAGTAGCCCCTCCAAAGATGACAGGTGACACCCCTCTTGGGCACTGTTGACCCCTTGACCCTCAGGGGGCAGGCAGAGCCCGAGAAGGTGACGGAGGGACTGATGAATCCACATGCTATTCACGGTTCACGGTTGACTATGAAAAGCTACAATTTCACTAGAAAAAGCGCCAAAGTGGAAAGACAACTGGATTTGAACTTGTAGGGTAAGGGGACAGGTGCCCTGAAAATAGGGGAATATCAATTAGGTCTCTTGGGAAAAGAAGTGATGTACTTGGAAATGATGAGACCAAGTTCCCATTACTGAAGCAGCCAAATGCCATCTTCTTCATTTCTGATTTCCAGGTAGCTTTTTCTAGAAATGTACAGGCATTGGGAAAATATTGTTTTTGTTTTTTCAAACACAGACAAAAAAAAACCTGTGATGATGTTAGATTAACTCTTGCCAGCAGTTTGACGTGGGAACCACCAGCAGAGCTTATCTCTACAGTCTGAGGAAAAAAATTAAACCAAAGCCTTGACATATGTTTGCATGGGAAGGCGGAGGCCTGGTGGGATATTTGGGGTTTGCCTAAAGACCCATTTCCACGGAGGTCTCTAGGCTTCTCCACGGGCTCCTGTCTGCTGGCATTGGGTTTAGTATTCATTACTTTGAGTCAAGACCTTAAACGTTGGGCGTCAAGGCAAAGTTGATGTCACAAGGAGTGGCAGTAGCTGTTGTTCTCCATCACTGCTGTGGCAGGAATTAGTTTATTAGCCAGCAGATTGGTCTCCTATTATTGGTACCCTGAAAAAATAGAAATGGCTGGTAAATTTAAATAACGCGATAGTCATCACTGGATTGGCTAGTGACAGAAACCATGCCCCAGTTAGACTACACAAAGGTGGTATTATTAAAATTATTAGATAATGGATTGCCTTTTACAACCCAAAGTAAAGAATGTGCTTTGGCTCCAGGATGTGAAGACGGGGGGAGACTCCTTTTTCTTTGGGCTGTTCTTCTCTGTTTCCTCCATTTTCTGGTTCACTTATCAGGAAACATGTCAGCTACCAGGTTCCAAATTTTCCCTGTCCCAGCCAGTTGACTCCCATGGCAGGTCTTTGAACACAAGCACTTTATTTGGGAGGGCATTCCAACAAACACCAGTTAGGAAGTGGGATTTGCTGGGCACAACAAGGATACAAGGATACAAGGTGCTTCATCAAGCAACGTACCCCTGTGGCCAACCGGAGCCCCATGGGGGAACTCTGGGAGCCAGTGCAGAGTGAACCTGACAGTCACCCACAAGGAGAGGGAGGGAATTGTGATGTCGATCCACCCACTCTTGGCCCAAGGAGTATGAATTCCTGGACACTTTTGGTCTCTGTCACAAGAGAGTAGAGTGGGCTTGTGGTTGGATGCTGAGCCAGAGTGCACAGAAATGGGGGAGATGGCCAGGGCACTGACAATACCTGCGCCTTTCTATGGCCCCACAACCCTGGAAGCTAAGAGGCTAGTCCTGTCAAGAAGGCTGGGGTCTTTGAAGAATAAATTCCAACTTTTCTGTGGTAAGAGAGGAAGAAAAAAAGGGATATTAGGTAGGGGTCAGGTTTCAACAGACCCTGTGGAAAACATTGGGAGGAGCAGTGTTATCTATGACTGTGTTTTAATATAAGTGTTTACATTAAGTGAATTCTAGAATAAGCTGAAGGTAGCAAAAATGCAAACAACAGCACGCGACGCTTTGTGAGTGATGCTCAGTGTGAGAAAACAAGGAAGCTGCGCGTCCGCTAATTGGAATGGATGGAGCCTTGTCGGGGTGGCGGTGAAAGTTGGATGTGCGGGTCCCAATTTGCTTCTGTCTTCTCTGTCACCCGTTGAAGAAAGTGGAGCAAATATTAGATGAAAAGATCGTTACAGTGGTCTCCCCGTAGAGGATAATGACACTAAAGTTGCAATGTGAGACAACTTTGCAAGTTCTTTAAAATAAAATTTACATTCTTTAAAAAGTTACCTTCCTAAATAAAAAATAAACAGTATCCAGATGAGTCAAGAGGAATATAAATATGTAATGTACTTCTGAGTAGCAACTTTCTGTACTTGCAGTGGTGGAAGGTGTGGGCTGTGGAGAGAAGGGGGCCTGGCTGGAAGTCCAGGTTGCCTTGGTTTCTCATCTGTAAAGCTGAGATGAAAATGCACGCACCTTCCAGGGTTACTGTGGGAGTTACGGGGATTTTGTATGCTAAAAACTTGGCAAATAGAAAAGGTACAATACACGGTAGATAAATTACCCAAGTAATATTTGACCAAACATTGCAGGGCTTTTTTGCCTTTTGTAAAGATTAGTCTTATCTTATCTTGTCTCTGTGTTATCATATATTTTCTCACACATTGGCAATAAAAACATTTTAAATATTATACATTTCCTTTCGGTCAGTATTGAAAGTAGATTCTCAAGCAAACATTATTTTGGCTCAGATGCAGGCTAATGAATTGAGATGTTAGAGTTGGTTTCTTGCAAAGTTTATTCCACCACCCCACAAAAAAAATAGGAGAGAGTTCTATTGATAAGACAAAATATTTCAAGATATCAAGTTGTCTTAGTTTGGGCTGCTATAACAAAATACCTTAGTAATCTATAAAACAACAGAAATTCATTTCTCACAGTTTGGGAGGCTGAAAGTCCAAGATGGAGGAGCCAACAGATTGGGTGTGTGGTGAAGACCCCCTGCTACTTGCATCTTCCGGCATCTTCTTGTCATGTCTTCTCGTGGCATCCTGACATGGCAAACAGGCTCTTTCACACCTCTTTTATAAGGGTACCCATCCCATTCATGATAGCTCTGCCCTTGTGACTTAATCATTTCCCCAAAGCCTTGACCTCTTAGTACTATCCCCTTGAGGGTTAGGTTTCAGCATATGAATTTCCTTTGGTTTTTTTTTTTTTTTTTTTTGAAAGGGGCTCAACAACATTCAGTCCATAGCACAAATGGTAGATAAAACTTAGAAAGCATTATTTTGGGAAACTACTTTCTTAAAAGTTTAAAACTTCACACTATGCTCTTTTCAGGAAAAAAAAAAAAGGCAACGCAATTTTTCAAATGTTAATTTTCCTCTTTTTGGAGGTGATGATTAGCTGCTTAAAATTTAGGTAGAAACCTGAGTCCAATTGCTACTTGCAATATTAAGCAACTGGGCTGTGTTTTGCCTTCCCAGTGCTATTTTCTCGCACATACAAATTGCTACGTCCTGTGTGTGAGATTTATTGGGAGGTTGGACTTACACAGGGGCTCCAAGCTTCCATTTTTGAGCAATGAGGTAAGAGTTGTCTAAGGCCAGAATGTGAGCTACTTGGAAGCCAAATGCAAATGTTTTGGGTTTCTTTTCTCCAATGATACCTCTGTATCATTATGTTTGACTATTCCTTTAAAATTTTCCCAGATATTCACTGGTTTTCAGACCTGTTAACTATTTAGACTCTTGAATTTTTTCCATTGAGTACCAGCAATCATCTGCTTGAATAACCCTACAAAAAGAAGTTAAACCAGGGCTCAGCAAACTTACTCTGTGAAGAGCCAGATAATTGCTTTGCTTTGCTGACCATTTGGTCTCTGTCATAACCACTCAACTCTGTGGTTGTCACATCAAAGCAGCCATAGACAATGCACAAATAAATAGGCATGCCTGTGTTACAATAAAACTTTATTCACAAAAACAGGTGGTGAGCAGAATTTGACCCATGGACTCTAGTTTGCTGACCCCTGAGATATATCATTAGTAAAATCTATTGGTTTCCAGTGAACAGTCACTTGGAGTTGTGATGATTATTTTTATGTGTCAACTTGGCTAGGCAATACTGCCAAGTCATTTACTGCAACACTAATCTAGGTGTTGCTGTGAAGGGTATTTTGTAGATGTGGCTGATGTCTACATCAGTTGACTGTAAGTAACTGATGAGATTATCTTCAATAGCCTGTGTGGGCCCCATTCAATCCGTGGAAGGCTTTAAGAAAAAAAAATCCTTAGTTTTCCTGGGAAGGAAAAATTCTGCCTCAAGACTGCAATATCAACTCCTGCCTGAGTTTCCGTCCTGCTGACCTGCCCTGCACATATCAAACTTGCCTCCACAGCCAGTGAGCTCATTCCTTTAAAGAAATCTCTTTTATGTACATATATCCAGTTGGTTCTGTTTCTCTGGAGAACCCTGACTGCTATAGAAGCCAATATGCCTTATGAATATTTCTCATCCTGAAGGCTCATTCTTCTTTATTGTATTATTTATCTTTACATATTCATATTTGTGTGCTTATCCATCCATTTACCCATCCACTCTTTCAACAATCTTCCCCATCTCAGGAAATGGTACCACCATCCACCCTGCTGTTAAAACCCTAACTCCTAAGGACACCCAGCCTCCTGTCTTTGCCTCTGAAACATCTCTCCTTCTAGTTTCACCTGGTTTCCACAGCGCCCCCATCCCTAGCACCCTCCACTGTGGCTGCCTGTCTAGCTCCAGCCCATTCTCCATAAAGTCCACCTGGAGGGCCTTAGAAAATGTCAATCAGACGTGGTTACTCTCCTGCCTTAGTCTTCTCAGTGGCTCCCCATTCACTCAGAACAACATTCAAACTCTTCCTCCCGTGCGGCTCTGATGATCTTTCCAACTGTACCACAAACCGTGTTTCCTTCAATGCTCCAAGAACTGCACATCTGTAAGGGCCACCCTTGTCCGTCCCTGCTTCAGGGTCTCAGATCTTGCTGTTTCCAGTGTCTCACCTGGTCTGTGCATATCTAGTCCTTTCTCAGCCACCAGATGGGATGCTTTTACGAGGCCTTTGCCAACTACTCCATCTATCCCTCCGTTATTCTCGATCACAGCATCTCTCGTTTTAAACATCATAATCCCTAATGATGGTGTCTATGTGTTTACTATCTATCTCCTGCACTAAAATAAAAACTTTATGAATGCAAGGGCCTTGCCCGGCTAGTTTACTGTTTAAACTCCAGGGCTTTTGCACGGTTTTAACCACAACTTGGTAAATGAATTAAAAGGTGCCAACTGTATGTCAACAACTAAACTAAGTACCAGGGTTACCGTGATTTGCCAAATCAGACAGGTCCTGCCCAACGGAAGCTCCCGGTCTAGCAGGGAGGACAGCCAATCATGGAAAAGTGGCACAAAGCTAAAATAAAAATCATGTAAATGCTGCAGAGACACATATGTAGAGTATATAACGGGAACCATGACCTTTTCTGGGATCCAGGAACATTTTCCTGAAAGATTGGAAGTCAACTGTATTTGAAAGATGCATAACAATTTATTAAGAGTGTTGAAGGGACGTTTTAGAAAGAGGAAAACTGCAGACGTGCCAATGCCTGGTGGCAGAGGGAGCATGAAATGCTCAGGGCACAGGAGGCCACACGGTGCCAGCACAGAGCAGAGGGGAGGGTGCCTTGGGGTGTCGGTGGAGTGTGGGGGGCATGTGGGCCACATTCAGGGTGTCGGTCCCCCCACGAGGGCAGTGGAAGACACGTGGAGGAAGGGCTCTGTGGGGGAGGCGCCCTCATCAAGTCTGAATTCCCCGAAGTGGAATAACGTTTGGTGCAGTCACGTTACACATGTTACAGGGAAATGTCCGGGGGTCTCGCCACGAAAAGTGAGGAGAAAGAGGAAAAGCAGGAACACTCAATAAACTGCAATGCAAAACATTATATACATTTTACTTTTCAGCAGATGGGTCGTAGAACCAGCCCACATACTGGCAGGCACTCTTGTCTTTCCGTCAATTAAGTCGCAGAGGATAAAAGTCAAGGTAGACTTTAAGATGGCGTTTAATAAAATGCATGTTCCTTGTTGCTAAGCAGTGCCTCTGGTTTCACATGTGCCTGCTCTAAATTAGTTGTCTCCATTCAAATCAAGAAAGGGCCTTTTGGTTTCTGGAAGCTTCCCTACAGCTTGCCAGACACGACTCTTGGGCGGGAGGGCGGTGGTGGTGTATCTCTTGGGGAGGCGTCCAGGAATACACAGGGGCCCTAGATTAGAAGACAGGCGAGTGTGTCAAATGTGGTCATGAAGGCAGAAAGTAAAACTGGCCGAGAGTGTCGCCTTTGCCAAGCTGCTGAGTGGGGTGGGGGGCAGGGCTGAGGCCTGGGGAAGGGGCAGGAGCAAGTGTCCTGTGCAGCCCGGGCGACCGCTTGCTGGTCAACCGCGAGGGCAAGAGCCAGCTTTGTGGAGAGGCCAGACAGATTGCCCCATGCCTGGGATAGACCCTCCCTCGTGACTGGCCTGTGCTTCTCTCCAGCAGAGGCTGCCCCAGGGGGTGGACAGTGCATCTCTTCTTGAGACATCCTTGTGTCACTCTCCCCACCAGCCACGCCCTGCCAAACGCCCGCACGCGTACATGGCCAGCCTGGCCGGTGGGTCAGTCTGACTGGGAGCCATCCTGGCTTTACCCCCTAGTGCGTGTTGCTATACGTTGGCATTAAAAGGCCAGGGGCTGAGGGTGAGGCAGAGGCAGAAGTACCTGCACTAATGGATGCTGGTTTTCCTTCCCACCCGCACTTCCGCTCTGAGCTGGAAGACAGCGCCAGGCCCGGGGCTGCACTCATCTCCTGGGTGGATGCTGACCTGCCCCTGGCCTCCATCAAGGAAGCCTCCTCAGTCCTGAACAAGAATGCTGATCACACCTTCCCACGGGGCCGCAGATTTCCCTGCCAGGATAGAGACAGCGTGGTGTCTTCCTTCTCTGGGTTCCAGGGAGCTGCTGCTTTCCTCCAAGAAGGAAGTATGTTGAGTCTGTCAAACTCCACGTTCCCAAATCTGCCACTAAGAGCTGGCAAAGAGGACGAGAGCTCGACTGTCAGATATGCCGGTTGTCTGGGATTTTACTCTCCTTATCTTGGGCTCAAGTGGAAACGGGCTTCTCTCTCCCTCCACCCTGACTTCTCAGCAGCAGTCATTGCTCTCAAGCCATTTATATCCATAAGCAATGGGCCACCCTCCTGGGGCAAGCTCTCCAGAAATTTGGCTCAAATTAGGTTTTTGCAAACTTGACTTCTACCAGACTTCTTCTCCCACCTTGCATATTTGAAAACACAAGCTACCTGGTGGCATTCTGCCAACAGTGGCAGTGTGTGAAGACTGGGACTATTCTGTCTAAAAGCACTTGGATTTCAGGTAGTGAAAACACTATTTAAATGGAATGTTGTATTGAAATTTTGTTTATCTCCCTTATTTTTGAAATGTCTCAGTTATGCAACTGACAAAAACCGTGCTAAAATCAGATTCGAAGTACCTCTATTTGTGTATTGCAGGCAACATAGTAGTTGTTAGTACAGAGTCAGTTTTCATTAACACTATCTCCACGTGCAAGAAATGATTTTTGTTTTTGTTTTTTCTATAATCTGACTTTGAGACACCATTTGATTGGGGTGGTGGAAATGTAGTCTACCAGTTGGGTTCTCCCAAACCTTCTGGGGGTGTATTTAATCCCTAGAGGGAGCAGATGGCAGAAGACCTATCTGGCACTTGGTTGTCCTTTGGAATCCTGGGTCTCTTGTTGTATGTTTGGTCTGGTATTTGCTTTCCAGGCTTCACCTACCTCTCTGTCACCCCCCATTCCTGCTTGGCTCATCTGTAGACCTTGCAACTGCCCTACAATTGCACGCAGGACTCATTCTCCCTTTCCTGCCCACACTGGCTGGGCCAGGGCAAACTCACGAGGCCAGGTGCTTGCATGCATGGAGTGTGCAGCTATTCCTACCCCTCCCTGGGACCGTGCCAACTCTGCGAGGCTGTCTCAGGCCTGCCACCAAGAAACCCACCTCTTAGACATTTCTACTCCGCCTCTTGCTACTTCCCTGGCCTCTCCCTGGGGCTTGGTCTCTGCCATTCACAAAGCCCCAGCTATTCTGCAGTACTGGTCAGCAGCCCCAATGCTTGGCCTGGGCTGGGCATCAGAGCCACCCTTTGCTCTGAGCCCAGCTGGTGTCTTAGCTCCATTATTTTTAAACTGTTTTTTCTTTTCCCTTCAGTCTGGGAAATCCATTCCCGTCCTCAGTGTTAAGGTAAAAGACAGGCTTTTACTTGAGACCCGCACCTGTGAGTCTCTGAAGCATTGTCATTGCTTTGTGCTGCAACATGACTTCACTGAGTTCATGGATTGTGCCCTTTCTGGTTTCTCAGAGTAAAAGGACAGAAAGTCCTAGTAAACATGGAGGGATAATGTCACTTAACACTGAAACGTATTATCTGAGACAAATGGTAGTTCTGTCCCATTAGTTCTAGATTAAATAACCACTCATTGAATGTCTGCTTCCTGGTGGAAATGTACCAGGATCTTAGGAACAAAGATGACTACAACACAATCCCTCGTCTCTTTGAGACCTAACAATTCAAGGGTGGAACGGAGAAAAAATGAGCCACCTCCAATGTGCAAAGCTCGTTAATTGGATGTGAACAAAACATGTTGACAATGCAGGTGAGATCACACACCATCTGAGCATTGTTTCTTGGGTATGTTTGGAGCTCAGGAATTGTTGCAACCAGACTTTGAATCTACTACTTTTTCCACTGACATGAAGCAATTGGGTCACACATACTTCCCAGAGAGGCTGAGCAACAACACAATGTGCAGATCCCATTCTAAACACTCAAAATGTGCCCCTCAGCAGCTCACAGTTTACATGAAAACTTTATCTATAGGTAAATCAGTGTGAAAACAGGTCTTCTATAGAGAACATGTGGTGCTAATTAGCACTTTCTCTTCAGAAGGAAAACTGCTTGATTAAGCCTTACTGTTCAGCCTCTCTGCTTAGAAGTCCCAGTTTTGAACTTGGAAAATCTGTGAGATGCCATCGCCTGGTTCATGCCATTCTTTCGTGAGTCCCCTTGTCATCATGTACACTACATATTTTAGGCAGATCGATGACTCAGGTGACCCTGCGACTGCTGGTTTCCAAATCTCAAAAGCACGACACCAACATGTTCCAAGTGGGCCACCCAACAAAATGCCTCCATCACTCCCAGGATTTAGTGCATGCCTCTGCACAATTCTTTAATTCTGAATTGATTAATTTTATCATTGCTTCTGGAAGAATGACATTGCAATCAGGATTTATTTCCTAAATTGTAAAGTCCTTTGAAAGCAGTGCCTCCATACCTATTTTCCAACTCTACGTCCAGGGTCTAGCCAAATGTCGCCTAAGCTGTACCAACAGGGAAGACTTGCTTGTGAAACTCCCTTGAGGGAAACCTGTGTTTATTGAAGAAAGGAAGTCACTCCTGTACTCAGCCTGACTCCATGATGTTAGAGATTTGCCAGTTAGAACCTGTATTCTGCACAAGGATATAAGTTGCCTCCATGGCTTTCCGGAACATGCTTTATCTTAGTGATAGATTTGCTTACCGACAACACAAAGACTACATTTGTAGTCTATACATGTGTGGTTGGATTTAAAATTGATTTTTTTTCTTGGACATAACAATTGGGGGAAAAGTTTGTTAGCATATGAAGTAATTTATTTATGTTCTATCTCATTGCAAAGGAAGAGGGAAAATGGCTTAAAAAGATACAATATTTCACCATAATAAAAAAAAATCAAGAAATATCTTGATTTTTTTTTAAAAAATCAAGATATTTCTTGATTTTTTTTTTTAAAAGGCCAAAAGGCATTTTTAAAAGGCCAAAAGAAGGATAAAGGATCTGAAGTTAAAGTAGAGCCAGAAGTGGGTTTCCTGAGCAGCCGAACAGTCTTGTAAATGGTGAGAGGTGGGCCACACATTTGGCTCTGGGCCTAATGTGTGGCCAACAGGAAGATGCAAATGAAATCAGCCATAGAGTTGCATTTCAATAAAGCACACTCTGGTCAGATTTTCAGGAAGATGTCTATTCCTCCTGACACCGAAAGAAGAGCTATTTCTCCCTTCAGTCTTCATGGGGAAGCCTTTCAGTAAGGAGGTAAATGCAATTCCTAACCACTTCCCTACAGGAGAAAGGCTGAGGTGTGCTCCACGTTCCACAAGTCACAGGATGCAGGGTCATTCCAAAGGGACAACAGGGCAGAACAAAGAGAGAGCACTCTGCTTTGTTTCGGTGACACCAGCCCCAGTGCCTGGGCACTAGTCCTTTCTTCCATTGTCCATGGATCCTCCTCCCAGGACTGAGAGTCCAAAGAGCAGTCCGGAGTCCAGTGCCCAACAGCACAACCAGCCTGGTGAGTTCGTCAACCAGCCTAGCTCACCAGGGGACACAGCAGCTGGAAGAGCCTGCGAGGACATGGAGAGCAGGACCAGCCAAGTTGCCGATGGCAGCTCATCCCTGGGCTCGAGGCCTCCTGGCACACTCATGACTGTCCTTGGCAGAAGGGTGGGCATCTCCCCTCTTCCCGGCACTGCGTACCTGGGAGTGATCCTGAGAAAGGAGTCCTGAGAAGGAGACAGAATGTCTGTAAGATATCATCCACGGCTGGCCCATGGGGAGCAGGCGTGGCTGGAGCTGAGCTTAGCCTAATCTCTTCAATTTTATCACCTTGTCTTCATAAAAATGTGCTTTTGGGTCTGTGCGACACAACCTGAAGATGGGTAACAAGATTTTGCTCTTCAGAATCCACAATCACCAACGTCTTCCTCCCTTAGGAAAAGACTACAAGCCCATAATAATTAACTGGTAGCATCTTGGAGCCTTAGTGCTGTAGACCTCAGCTGCCTTTTTTTTTGGCAGAGAACAAGCACAGTCTTCATGGCAATGACAGAGAACCTTCCAAACTCTTCCCAAAGTTTAAGAAATTGAAAAATGCCAATCCATCTGCAAGCTGGATTAGCAAGCTCAGAACCCTGGGACAGCAGATGGTGGCCAGCTCCTAGATGCTGATATGGCCCTGGACTGACATATTTCTGTGCTTGCTCTGCATCTCCAACCTGCTTTCACTCTGCCCATCTGCTCTGGAGGCAGGCTGCCCGCTCAGGAATGAGGCACGACCTCCGAGGCAGGAGGTTTGTCACGCAGCAGAGGCTCCTAGGTGGTGAGCTGCTCCGTGTGGCCGTTTCGTGGCTGGAATGACCGCCTCTTTGCAAGCAGCAGAGGCAAGCAGAGTCCACGGCAGCTGTCTAGGGCTTCTTCTGGAGCAGCTGTGCCAGGCATATTCCAGGCACCAATTATTCAGCCTTGGCACAAGTAGGGGCTGTGAATCCGCCTGCTCAAGAGCTTTGAACATTCTAAATAGGAGGTATTTTTCCATAGTAAGCTGAGATAGTTGTGTGAGGGATCAGTAATGCAGAAAATAGCTTAGGCAGTGGAAAGGAAGAAGCTAGAACCCTAGATCCTGAATATAAGTAAAAAGTATATGCAGATTTAAACTTTTGCTTTTGCCAATTTGAGGCCAACCCATGATGTTGAAGCTTAGCATTTCAATTTCTAAGAATACTGCACAACGATCGTTGCTCTAAAGGACAAGGAAAGAAGAGTGTTTTGGTGAGAAAGAGATCCACTGGGTTTCTCCAGAAAGCAGCAAATTCGCCCCTTTCATCTCTTGCATATTAAATCCAAACTTTCCTATAGTGTTTAGTGCAATGTAGATGTATTAGCTATCTGTCGATGCATTAAAAAATTGCCCTTAACTTGGTAGCTTAAAATGACAACATTATTTCCCCATTTCCATGGGTCAGGAATCTGGGCACAGTTAAGTTGAGTCCAGTTGTGCAGAGTCTTTCATGAGTTTGCAACCCAGGTCTTGGCTGGAGCTACATGACCTCAAGGTTCAACTGGGGCATTCAGTTCCTCCTGGGCTGTAGGCCAGAGTCCATCATCATTGTCAGTTCCTTGTCTCTGGGGTGTGTCCATCAAATGGCAGCTTGCTTCATCAAAGCAAGCAAGCAAGAAGACAGAGACACAGAGAAAGAGAGAAGGCAGGAGTGAAGAGTCTTGCAAGCCTCATCTCAGAGGTAGTAAGTTACTGGTCAGCCACCCACAAGGAGGTAAGAAAGTTTCCAAATCAGTCCATACATTCCTGCTTCCAGAGGGCTCCAGTTTTTCACCTTTCCTGCAGCCACACTGTTTCTCGTAAGACTTTGCAGTCCTTCCAACTAGAGATGGAACAGCCTGCCCTGCCCTGTCCCTTGACACTAGGCTTGACATGTGATTTTCTTTGGGTTGAAATGACACTGAGCCAGTTCTGGGCTTAGGACTTGAGACACATTACACATTTCCATTTTCTCTCTTGCCTTCTGCTATTGCCATGAGAATGCATCCCAGCTATTCCATTGCCCCGTGCAGGACAAGAGGCACGTGGAGCAGACCTGAAACTACCCTGAAGCTTAGAGCCTTGCCCAGGAAAGCCCAGCTCATGTCAGCCAAACTCTGCCAACTCATAGATCCATGAGAATAAATGCTTTTTTTGATTTTGAATGCTACAGAGAGCTTACAGTCATGTTGTATACAGCAAGAGCTAAATGATATACTCACATTAATCAATTTTTAATCATCACCTATTTACCTATTCAGTTTGGGGTATTCAGAGTCACAAAAATGGAAGAATATTCTCAGGGAAAACATGTCGAGTGAGAAGAGATCCAAATAAAAAGTCTTGGGAGACTCTTACATTTAAGGGATCATTGGAGGAAGAAAAGGAAAGAAAGGAAGGCTGAAGAGGAGAGGTCATGATGGTGAGAAGGGAAAATGTCCGGGAAGTCTAGGAAGTACAGATTTTTAAGAAGCAGCAAGGGGCCAAAAGAGTCCAATGCTGCCACTAACCCAAGCAAGAAGAGGAATTAAATAACTGCCATTGGATCTCCCATTCAGGAAGTCTGGGGGCCTTTTGCCCTAGTAGATCGCAGTGTAGGAGGGCTGACCCAGGCTGGAGAACAGTGAATTTTAGGTTAGATGGAAAGTGAGGAAGTGGGGAGAGTGAAGAGTGAATGGTGGTATTATTCCTAGGATTTTTATTGCAAATAATTTCAGATTTCCCAAAATTGCCAAAACAAAAATAGTTTGCCCAGATTCACTTATTTTTTTACCCTATTTGCCTTATCATTTGTGCTGTTTCAATTTCTCTCTCTCTGTATGTAGACACACATACACACACGCACTATTTTTTCTGAACCATTTGAGAATAAGTTGCATATATCATGGTCCGTGCTACTAAACACTTCAGTGTGTATTTCTCAAAAACAGGAAATATCTTTTATCACCACAGTACATGAATGATTTTACATTACTGATTTACATTGATGCAATACCTTTAACTAATCAATCCAGTTTCCATACTCCATTTTTGTCAGCTGACCCAATAATTAATGCCCTTTATAACACTTTCCCTGGAGTACAGGGTCAGTTCAGGATTGCATTTGGTTAGAGATATGGAAAGGTATTAGAAACCATTATGGCTCTTTAGCCTCTGCTAATCCGGAGCCGTTCCATGGTTTTTCTTTGCCTTTTAAGGCATTGAGTGTCTTGAAGAATGCAGCATCCACCCTTGACTTTTTAAATAGAATGTTGCCATTTTATGCTTGACTGACGTTTTTCCTCGTGATTGGGTTGAGGAGCTTTCTTGGCCAGCACACCGTATAAGTGATGCTGTGTCCTAAGTCAACATTTCTGGAAGCGTGTGATATGACCCACTGTTTCACATAGGTGGTGTCATTTTGATCACCTGCTCAAGGTGTTGCCCATTTTTTCTACTGTCTAGTAACTATTACCTTCCTCCCTTACAACAAAGTCTGTGTGGAGATACTTTAAGATTACACAAGTAGCCTGATCCTCATCAAAGTTTTCTCCTAGAGTAAGTACCATTGGTGATCATTGATGATTTTTGCTTGATCCAGCCTCGGCCATGATGGTTGCAAAATGATGATTTTTCTACTCAACTACACTTTTTACTAGCCGGCCTTCAGCATCCTCCTATAAGCAGGAACACTTCCTTCTTCCTTCCCTTCCTCCCACCCTCTCTACCTCCCTTCCTTCCTTTATGTATTATGGATTCATAAATTTCTATTTATTTTTTATTTTTTTATTTACTTTTTTTTAATTTTAGCATATTTAATTTTAGCATTTTAATTTTACTAGGGGTACAAGTGTTAAGGTTACATATATTGCCCATGCCCCCCTTCCCCCTCGAGTAAGAGCTTCAAGCATGTCCATCCCCAAACGTTGCACATCTTACTCATTGTGGTTGTATATACCCATCCCCTCCTCCCCCTCCCACCTTCCTGACACCTGATAAATGTTACTCCTATATGTCCACTTAGGTGTTGATCCGTTAATACCAATTTGCTGGTGAGTACATGTGGTGCTTGTTTTTCCATTCTTGAGATACTTCACTTAGTAGAATGGGTTCCAGCTCTATCCAGAAATATACAAGAGGTGCTATATCGCCATTGTTTCTTAAAGCTGAGTAGTATTCCATGGTATACATATACCACATTTTATTAATCCACTCATGAATTGATGGGCACTTGGGTTGTTTCCATAGCTTTGCAATTGTGAATTGTGCTGCTAACATTTGAGTGCAGGTGTCTTTTTCATAAAGTTACTTTTGATCTTTGGGGTAGATGCCCAGTAGTGGAATTGCTGGATCAAATGGTAGATCTACTCCTATCGTTTTGAGGTATCTCCACATTGCTTTCCACAGAGGTTGAACTAGTTTGCAGTCCCACCAGCAGTGTAGGAGTGTTCCTCTCTCTCCGCATCCACGCCAGCATTTGTCGTTTGGGGACTTTCTGATAAAGGCCATTCTCACTGGAGTTAAGTGATATCTCATTGTAGTTTTGATTTGCATTTCCCTGATGATTAGAGATGTTGAGCATTTTTTCATATGTTTGTTGGCCATTATTCTGTCTTCTTTTGAGAAGTTTCTGTTCATGTCCTTCGCCCGTTTTTTGATAGGGTTGTTTGATTTTTTTCTTGCTGATTTTCCTGAGTTCTAAATAGATTCTAGTTATCAGCCCTTTATCGGATGTGTAGCTTGCAAAAATTTTCTCCCATTCTGTGGGTTGTCTGTTTGCTCTCTTGACAGTTTCTTTGGTTGTGCAGAAGCTTTTGAATTTGATCAGGTCCCATTCATAAATTTCTATTTTTAATGGACTATAATTCATTACTGTACATAATTATTTTTGTGTTCAAATTGTCCATATCAGGCCAGGGAAGTCCCTTCAATTGGTTCCTGTGTCCTTGTGACATGCCCATTTTTTAAAAACACTTTTGTATGTTTTGGCATAACAAAATATTCCAAGCTCATCTTGTATCCACCCTTCCTCCGGCCTAGAATTAGCCATTTATCCAAGATGAACTGGTTGCTTTTGGTGGGGAAGAGTATTAGAGATCAATATTTGAACACAAAGGATATTCATTGATACTGGGGTGCCTTTGACTCTTTCAGTGGGTATAATCTAGAAATACATGCTTGTATTTACACATACATAAGTATACATACCCACAGATATACATAAAATATATACACATATTCGTGTGCAGGTGAGCTTGCATATTACACACATATACAGGTATAATTTCAATGTCAATCCATCCCCAAAGGGTTCTTTCTTGACTTCCTCTTTTCCATATACATGTGTTCCCTCCTCCACATTGAAAATCCTGGCTTCCAAAAACATCAACATGTTTACTCAATCCTAGGCAGAATTGCTTTGCCCATGTCACTGCAATAAATAAACATACTAAAAATGGTTCAGGATTTTTTTTTTTGCCAATCTCCATTGTACCCCTTCTCCCTCACCACCTACTAGGACTGAGAATGTGTGATTAAATACTGTATTCATTGGATACTTGGACTGGGTCTTTCTATTTCCATTTTCACTGTGGGTATGGTATTTATTTTAGATATAATTAGGATCATCTGTTTCAATTTGGTTTTCATTTTAGGGTTTTCTACCTTCCCATTCTTATTGCTTTAATTTTATTTTTTGAATGTGTAGGATATTAATATGCTCAACAGCCAAAACTATACACAGAAATGCTACTCCTTGCCATATTCCATCCCATTCCCCCCACTCTTTGTAGGTAATCAATTTCATTGTTTTCTAGTTTATTTTTTAGTGATAGGATCTATGCAACTTTTATTTTTCCTTATTTTTTATGCAAAAGATGACATATTATATGTATTCCTTTTTACTTGGATTTTTTCACTCAATAATATCTCCTGAATCTTTCCTTATCAGTTCATAGAGATCTTCCTTGTTACTTTTTCTAGCTGCATGGTATCTATTGTGTGATGTAACATGATCAGTGAATCCAACTGCTCTCCTATGTTTGGACTTTTTGGTAATTTTCTGTATTTTGCTATTATAAATGATGCTGCAATAAATAATCTTATGCATATGAATTTTCATACTGCTGGATTATATTTGGGACAATGTGATTCCTGGGTTACATGTATAGTTTTATGGCATTGCCAAATGCCCTTCCAGAGAGATTTGTACCAATTTGCATTCCTATCAACAACAGTGTAGAAGAGTACCTGTTTCCCCATAATCTTGACAACAGAGGGTATCATCAAGCCTTTGCATTTCTGACAGCTGAGAAATGATATTTCAGTGTATTTTTAACTTGCATTTCTCTTATTAGGAATGAAGTTGAACACCTTTTCATATGGTTCTGGGATATTTATGTATTACTTTTTACAAATAGTTTTTTCATATCTTTTTTATATCTTTGCCCATTGTTCTGTAGGACTTTTGATATTTTGATCCTGGATTTTATAAGGTTTTTACAAGGCCTTTTATTTGCTATATATGTGGTGAATATTTTCTTTCATTTTGTCATTTAAAAAAATTTTACTTATGGTGTAGTTATACCATACAAACTTTAAAAAAATTGTTTATATACAAATAAGCATATTAAGTTTTATTTTATTGCATTTATAGGTTAAGTCAGTTAGCCTTTTACTATATATATAGGTTATAGGAGAATTCATCTATGTTTTCTGCTAGTATATGTACTATTATTGTTATATTTGCATTTCTGATGTATTCAAGTTTACTCTTACATATGGGTTGAGGAATGGATCTACTTTTATCTTTTTCCAAAAAAACTTTTCCTGTATTTCACCTTTTCCTTGACATTATTCCATGTCTTTGATCTTTCAGTCTGTGTTTATGCCAGTACAATTGTTTTTTTTGTTGTTGTTGTTGTTGTTTTGAGACAGAGTCTCACTCTCTTGCCCGGGCTCGAGTGCCGTGGTGTCATCATAGCTCACAGTAACCTCAAACTCCTGGGCTCAAGCGATCCTTCTGCCTCAGCCTCCCAAGTAGCTGGGACTACAACCATGCATCACCATGCCTGGCTAATTTTTTCTCTATATTTTTAGTTGTCCAGCTAATTTCTTTCTATTTTTAGTAGAGACAGGGTCTCACTCTTGCTCAGGCTGGCCTCGAACTCCTGAGCTCAAACGATCCACCTGCCTTGGCCTCCCAGAGTGCTAGGATTACAGGTGCGAGCCACCATGCCCAGCCCAAATACAACTGTTTTAATCATAGAGAATTTGTGTTATGTTTTAGTAGCCATTTTAATAGAAGGCTGGTATCCCCTTCTTACCCACTCCACATTCTTCCATTCTAATGTTTTCCTAATATTCTTGTTTGTTGATTTCTAATTTGCCTAGCTCCATATAAAGGCTCCTTAGAATTTTCTCTGGGATCACACTATGTTTACAAATTAGGGAGGGCTGACATCTGCATAACAGTGAAACACCGAATCAAGGGCAGGGATATCCCCCCATTTGTTCAAGTCTCCTGCTGTGCTCCTGCCGGGTCCTTATTTTCCCCTCTTATGTCCTTTCCATTCACTGCCTCATCTCCAAGGGGCACCACCGCTTTTCTTTAGATTTGATTGCCCCCCACGAGTAATGCTTTTCGGGGCCACCCTTCTGGTAGTACCCACTTTCCAGTGCCCCTCCCACGGCAGGGCTGAGCACTTCCAGCTCCTGACTGGTGATCGGTGTGTTTTGCATTTGCTATTTCACTTCCTCTTTCTAGGGGTGAATTTGTGCTTCCCAAGGCTCTCAGCTCCCTTTGCTCCTTTTCTTAGCTCTTTCCAGCTTCTCCTCTCTGCTCTCCACATCCACAGGCTCTCAGCAGTCGCAAGCAGGCAGCAAGAAGAGAGCTCTGTTGGAATTTGTTGCCTTTCCCCTCTACTTTCAGGCAGTTTGAGGTTGCAGTGTTCTTGTCATTTGGTCATGCTGCAGGCATGAGCCCTGTGTGGTTTTATTTGCCTTCCTTATTGATTTCATGGCTGTTTCAAAGGGGGGCTGAGGTTCAGAATGAGTCCACTCTCATTCTACAAACCCTGAAGACCATACTTGAACAAGCTTGACTTCTAGGCAAATCTAGAGATGGATTTCAATTCAAAAGTTGTCTTTTCCTCCATTAGAGGAAATGTGTATGATCATAGATCACAGCATTAAGAGAAAGTACAATTTTAGCCGGTGAAGAAATTCTGTACCCCTAGAGAAAGAGGCTTGTTTAAGGAAATTCTAAGGGCAGAACTAGGGGATCCATTAGTCCATGTTCAGGTGATTACGAGAAAGGGAGGGATAGAAGTAACTGTAGGCAAAAGCTATAAAGTATAGACTTGGTGGAAATCTGTACTGGCTTAATCTGACTGTTGTTCCCGGGCATTGCCCCACTATAATGTAATAATTTGGGCACTTACATTAGGTTGTGTTGAAGTGACTGTGACAGTCACAAATAGATGGAACAGAGACAGTAGGGAGACCTCTCTACCCACCCCCTCCATAGTTGGCAATAAAAGAGTATCTGACTTGTGAAATCGGACCTGCCACCCCCTATTTGGAGATTGCTGTAATAGCACAGTAGTATGCAGCTGGTTTATTGTGGTCTCTGAATGCTAAAATATATAAATAAGATATGACTTTGTTTCTCTCCCACTTACATTTTCAGTCTTGCTCGGGTGAGTTTCCCTTCCTGGCTCATTGAAGACATTTCAGGCAGGTTCCTAGTTTTCTTGCTGCTCTGGCTCATTTTGGAAGAGGAGATTCGCTCACAGGTATTAACAATCTATTTAGAGTGAAAGTTTCCATCTCATTTCCAGCTCAAAGCTACTCTACTCCCCGGCTCTGGGCTATATTCTTTCTCCCCACCTCTCCAGGGCAGGGGTTGGGGCAAAACAGATGGGAGAAAAAAAGGACAAGTCTTCTATGCATAGTGCTGTTGTAGTCTGCCTGTCCCCTCTGTGCGTGGCTGGTCTCCAAGCTGGCATTCCCTTGGGAGCACCCCACAGAGGCCTCTGCAAATAAATCAATAAACAGTGCGAGGGTGTTTTGTAATTCTCCCTCTGCTTTTGCTTCTGAAGGTATTCCCACAGCCTCCTGGTGCTGACTCCGCTCACCCCAGCAGGTTGCCCTACTGGGTGGGTGTGTTCGAACTGCAGGGCCCAGCCACCTTCCCCCAAGACCCCCATCTTCACAGTTACCCAGGAGAGGAGCAGGCAGCAGCCTCTGCTTCCATATGCGACAAACTCCTGGGCACACACGCATCCCACTCTCCCAGGAGCTGCCTTCATGCTCTGCTCAGCACGCAGCGTCTTAGCTGTGCTGGGGAGGAAGGGCCAATCTCACTCATTTAAAGAGTGTCTAGTTTCTTGTGGGGTCTCTCCCTGGAGCCCACTTTCCTGAGCTTGAGAGGTAGACAAGCACCCTAAATCCCTCCCTCGTGGTGGAAGGAGAATCCACAGCAATTCCTTAGGAGCTGACAGATCTTGTTTTGGTGCATCCTCTTTAACAAAGTTGTTTATTCATATATGTGTACATAGGTGTCACATATCTATACACACATAATTCAGGCACATATACACATGCAAGTTGAATATTGCACACAAATTGCATATACTATGCTAGACTCACAGCTTGGTTGCTAGACTGGCTCTTCCATCTTTTAGTAAGTCCTAAAGGAATGTGTTTAGCACTTTACTTTGGAACATGAGGGGCTTTTCTCCTGTTCTCAGTTTGAAGCTTCAGCCAAAATCCCGAACCAATAGGAACAGTGTCAACTATATTCTATTACAAGCATGGTCTTTGTATTGTTTTTGATCATCTCATAGGTGTCAGTCCCTGCTCCAAAGACTTGAATTCATTATATCTAATTTCCGTGTTGATCCTTCACAGAGATTTTAATTAACCTGCTTTTCCAGAGCACAGTATTGGGAGTCAACGAGGCAAATCGCCTTGCCCAAGATCACACATCTGGGCGGAGGGGCTGAGGGGCAACCCTGGCTGGGGACATGGCACTGTCTGGTGACAAAACCCATGTGCTGTGCCTCATCAGAGCATCAGATGGCTAGATCCCATCAAATGCATCTGCTAAACTGAAACAGACTGGCTTCTTCCAAAAGCACTTATTAAAAAGTTCAGTTGGGACACTGTGTTTGTTATTGTGAACGCTGATGTGGATAACACTATATTCCCTGGAAATATGGAGATATTATCTCCGCCCCATTTGCAGATGCAATACCAAGTGAAGACTGCACACCACTACCCGAGGGAAGAAAAAGCAGTCAACCTGTCACTGGGGACCTGTTCAAATTTCTGGTGTCTCAGTGGAGGTTGAATGTTTTACAAAAAGCCCTTTGTGCACATGAGGAAGATATTGTAGGAGGCATTTGGTGAGTGCTGCAGGCGAGGCTCCGTGCTAGGTGAGGAAAGTGTTTCAATGTGTGGGTCTGCCACTTCAAGAGCGGAACCAGCCACCACCGTTGCTTCTGTATGTTGATGTGAACATACACCTTTATTGGAATTACATGAAATAATTTTTAAACAAACGATTCTATTTGTAGTAGAGTTACTAAAGGAATTCTGCTCATTGAGGTTCTTAATTGTTCTACCTTTTTGCGGATATAAACCAGTGTTTGGTCTTTAGCTGAAACAGACATTTAGCCATAAACCACTGACCAGAAAGATCATAAATGATCAATTTCCCCTGTTATTTTAACTCCCTTGTCTCTCCTAACTGTACCACATGCATTTTTCCTCACTGACCTTCCAACACATTCCTGGCTTTCATGAGCTTTGTACTTCAGTTATTAAACTACAAAAGAAATGGAGCAAAAGGACTAAAATATATTTCTCAGAAATACAGCTGTGCCAGCAACGGGCGCCGCGTGTGAAGTATGTCTCTTATCCCACTTCTCCTCATCACATTTCAGCAAATAAATCCAACCCTCTGTGGAACAATTTTGTTGTTAGCACAAAGTAATTCAAAACAGCGGGGGGTGGGAGGTGCATAATTATGACCAGCAGAAGACGAGTTTGCAAAAGCTGTGGCTGAAATGATTTAGTTAGGAAAAAGCTTTGCCAGAAGCCCAGAAAAGCCTTCTGTTTCCCCCTAAATTACAAAGCATTTATTCTATTCTACAGTGATTTACATGATAATTCTATGAAACTACTTTTGTCTAAGATTATTCTCTGTTTATCCTCCTCTGTAATAATATGTTAGGATTCATCCATTTACTTGTTTGTGCATCCGGCAGAATAAGGCACAGTTCCACTTCTGGTGGGCTGAGTACGGAAGGTCATTATATTGCAATCTAATGTGTGGGTGGGGACGGGCTGCACAAGTGGCCCCCAGCAGGGAGGACAGCATCTCCCAGTCTGCGTGCTTGTGGGAAGCTTCTGGGCAAGGCGACGGCTGGACTGAGTCTTAAAGGAGGAGGAGGCATGGCTGGGGACAGGGAGGGCAAGATGTCCCAATGGAAGGGACCAAGGGCGTGGTGGCTAGAAACTGGCAGCATAAGGAATGTGGGAGGGTGGGTATGTCAGTCCGGGTTCTCTAGAGATACAGAGCCACTTCATAAGAAATGACCCCAAAACTTGCTCTCTCAACATAACAAACATTTATTATCTCACAGTGCCTATGGACTGTGAGATACCCAGATTAGCAGGGTGTTTCTGGCTCAGAGCTTCTCACGAGATGCTAGTCGTGGTGTTAGCTGAGGGCTCGACTGGGGCGGAGGATGGAAGGATGGATGTCCCAGATCGCAAGTGTGGCTGGCTGTTGGCGGGAGCCTGAGTCCCTCACTCTGTGGACCTGTCCGTAGAGCTGATGAAGATCCTCAGTGTGTGCCAGTGGGCTATCCTCAGAACCAGGTGAGTGACACCAAAATGAGAGCCACAGTGTCTTTTACAATCTAACCTCAGAAGTAACATCCCACCACTTCTGCCATGTCCTATCCACACAGAACAAAGTGTGTGTGTATGGGGGGAATGACACAGGATGTGAGTCACAGGAGGCGGAGGTTATTGGTGGCCGTCCTGAAGACCAGCTGCTTTTACTAAGCATTGGAGTGGCATTCGTGTGGCAGGCGGATTTGAGGCAAGGACATTTTAGGAGGATCCTGGTTCAATGGACTGATGATGTGGGGTACAGGGCAATTAGAAAGAAGGGAGAGAAACTGAACTGACGATGACTTAAAAAATAAAATCGATGAGACCCTATAATTGATCCAGTGACTCATTTCTAACCAATGGGCAAGTCTGCTACAGGTGTTTCTGGAAAGGATTTTCCATACTGATAATGGAAAGAGCTGAAAGATAAAGGCACGCTCACTTCCCTGGATTCCCCCAGAATTGTCTTGCTTTTGAATATAACGCCAAGGGCTGTGGCAGCTGTTTTGTGACAATGAGGTGACAAATCATGCTTGATGTGGTCGGGTGGGAGAACGGACAGAGCCTGGGTGTTGGGTGACACTGCTGACTCACCAATCAATCCTAGGACTCTTTTGTTATGTAAACAATAAACATCTTAAGAGGGAAAGTCACCGCAGGTGGGGCATTCTGTGACTTGCTGCTGAAAGCATACCTAACACAGAGAGAAAGGCGTGACTTCTGAGCTCCAAGACTGAGTGGTTTCATGCTGGCTGAGATAGCAGCTGTGAAAGGAAGAGCAGGCTCAGGTCTGTGTGGGATCTGCTGAATTTGATCTTCTTGGGGGATGTTCAGCTTATATAAAAAAACACAAAAAACAAAACAAAACAAAAAAGCCGGTAGGCCACAGTTAAAGGTGAGGCCCACTCTTAGCCTGCCTTTGTGTTCCTAACGTCTAGTAGGATGTTTGAACACGTGTCAGGGCTTTCTTTAATCAGTGTGTGCTGGGGAGGTGAACAAATGAGTGATTGGAGGGTTGGCAAGGGTGTGAACTGAGGTAGCAGTCGTGGGATAAAAAGAAAGAACGTTTGTCTCTGTTCTGGGACAAGCCACCACGTATGCGGTACGTGACAGATCCTGGTGATGCTTAGAAACAAAGTATATGCACGTTAGCCAGCATAAAAAGGGAGATGAAAAGCCATTGCTTTATAAGTATATTAATTTTCTTTTACCCTCTTTATATGTATTTTTTTATATGGTAAGCAGCTCTTGAAGAAAATGGTAGCTCCATTTGTGCAGAGAGGAAAACGAAGCGGACAAACCCGAATCTGTTGTGTAGCGAGATGCAGCACCTTAAGGATTCTTGTTTGAGAACCAAAAGGAAGTGACAGTCTGTGGCCAGGCAGACTGGCCTCGCATTTAAGCCGGATAGCCTGAAATCTTCAAAGCATTTGTTGGTCAGTTAATTTCATTTGAAGAATATTCTATGGGCCCCCCTCTTTTTTTTTTTTTTTTTTTTTTTACTCTTTGGACTTTGAAGTTTGTTTCAGTTTTCTAGGCTGTCTTCGAATGATGATGTAGGTGGGCTAGAAGCTTGCACCATGAAGACAGAGCATTTGTGATCCAGTCCTTTCTCTTTCCTCACTTTCATTAAATGCTAGAGACAAAGTTGCAAACTGAGGCCCCCTGAGGGAGCCCGGCCAGCGACAATGGCTGGAAGACGCCCCAGGCAGAGAGTGGCCTGTGTGTGCAGGGACAAGCTGTGAGCAGATAGTGTTGACTGGACCGGCCAGTGTCGCAGAGGCATTGGCGGGGTCTTTGTGGCTCCAGGGCCGTGGTTAACCTTAGCTATTTTGCATTGACTCCCTTCCTGGGTTGGGTCATGATTCCAGGACACCACACAGAGCAGACGCTCATGGAGGGCCTGTGCCGAGAGTCACAAGGTGGGCTGTTGAGGCATCACTTAGCTCTGTCTCTGCAGTTCCTCCAAGCCACAGGGTTCTCTGGTCTCTTAAGATTACCTGGGCATGGAGACTTTTCTGAGGCCGTTTAGAGTCCTGGGTGATGAGGACAGACATGCCCCGCCATGGCCCCCTCCTGGGGCTCCGGCGGGTCGGCCTGGGATTTGGGGTGTATGGGGGAGATTGGAGGCCACAGGACACACGTGTCCCTCTGTTCTCATCTTCCCGACCCCTCATTCCTTTTCCTTGAGGAATCCCCTTCCTGGCCAAGTTCTGGATGTCTTATCTCTGCCTAGAGCCCTCTCTTGGCTCCGGGGCAGCGACTGCTATTAGAAATACGAACCTCGAGGATCTTAGGACTTTTCTGTCCATCCCTCCTCATCCCTCCCCTAAGGTGACAGGGATTTATTAGAGTAACTGATAAATACCTGCTGGCATGGGGAGATGTTGGAGAAGAGGAAAATAAGGTGAAGGAAAAAATATAACATTAAAAAAATTGTTTAAGATTTCAAAATATTCCCTTAATGTCAGGGCCTACTCTCCCCAGCCCCGCTAGGAGGGGTTCAAAATTTTCACCACCTGGTTCTTAAGCCAGGCCTGCCGCACCTGAAGTCCCCTTCCCGCCAGCAGCAGGTGCAGAACGAGCCCTGATGCTCTTTGCTGTCCAGCTCGTAGCGTTGGATGTGTTCTGAGCACTCAAACATCCTCTGAGCTCTCTTTTCCTGCCTGCCCTTCTCTCTCCTTCCCTTCTCGTCCACTCACGCACACCTGGATTTGCACGTCTGCACAACTCCAGTTCTTTTCTGGTTTCTGATGGTGTCTCTCCCTCAGTGAGAAAGATGGTTTTCCCTAAGCCCTTGCCTGGCCCCCACCAGCGCGTTGGGTTTTGCTCAGAATATAACAGAGCAGCTGGAACATGGGACACACTGTGGCCTCTGTGACTCCAGGAATTGCTTAGAAGCCCCCGTCCACCCCCTGGACAGTTCCTCCTTGGAACTGTCTTGGCCCGATGGCGCCTGTCTTGGGCCCCAGGGTTTAGGGTACTGGCTTTGCAGGCCAGGCCTGGGCCCCAGTACGACCACAGCCCCGCTCCCTCCCTTCCCCCACTGGCCAGAGGTGGCCTCAGCATTCCTTAAGGCCAGGGCAAGGACATTTAAATTGTCACCATGAAAAACGGTGCTAGTTTGTAGCAGCAAGCCTAGAATTGTTAGTTTGAAAGATAACATATCCATCTTCTGGCCCTAAGTTCTGATGGGGGATCAAGATATTGTGTTTATATCGAATGCAGCTGATTTTGGAGAATGTGGCTTAGGTATGAGAGCCAAAGGGACTTGCTAACTCCTTCCCTCAGATCCAAACTAGACCTTAGAAAAGTCTACTCAGGCAGAATTTAATCTTTGTGGAGGAAACTCACTCACTCAAATCTTTGCCTCTTACTGGGCCCAATAAGGTGTCCTTCTTGTCCATGAACTATCTTGGTTTCAGCACCAAAAGTCCTATATCCTAAAAACCCCTCGGTCCTAGATGTACCAGCAAAGTTGATGACTCTAGACTCCCTTGGGCTCATGACTAAATTGACCAAAGTGACACTTAGCATTTGACACAATGAACCAGAACTGAATTTTGTTTATATTTCATTTCTCTGAGGTCATATGATTTCTCTTCATTAAGCAACTTAGTTATTAGGAAAGCAATATATTCATGCTCACAAGAAATAGTTTAAACAGGACAAAGGACCATAGTGTAAAAATTAAAGACCGTCTTCCATTTTCACAGGCAACCCTCCCCCGCCCCTGCAACATACAGAATTTCTAACCAGGGGCAGCTGCTCTCAATAGTTTCTTGGTGTTAGTCTATTAATGCTCTTTGCAGATAGAAGCCTCTTTATACACACATATGTATGCATTCCAAATAATTTTCCAAGTTGTTTTTTTTTTCTTTTTGAAATAATGCTAATGTGAAGTTCCAACCCTGAGAACACATATATATTTATCTAAATTTTAAAAAACAACAGTGTAGTTTTCTTCCTACAGAAGAACAACATCCAATTGGCCATCAGTGAATGTTAAGCTGGTGCTTAGTCTTCTGCTATTACAAATAATCTTGCAACGAATAAACCTGTAAGCTCATTTGTGAGTGTATACCTGTTGGATAAATTGCTAGAATTGAAATGCTAACACCACCCACAGAGTGTGTCCATTTTTCATTCTGATAGTTACTTCCAAATTTTCCTTCAAGAAGTTTGTACCAATTTACATTCCTATTATCAATGCATAAGAATGTCTGTTTTCCAGCTCTTTTATTATTCCCGTGTTATTATACTTCTTAGTCTTTGGCAATCTAACTGTGAAAATGAGAAACTAGAATTTTATTTGCATTATTTTAGTTATAAGTTAGGGTGAATCTAAATGTACATTAATTAGCCACGTGTCCAATACTTTTGCATGTGTGCACTAATTTTTCATGTCCTCTGTTCATTTTTTTTGCCTTCTCCTTGTGTAATGTGCATGTTTCTGCTTCTTAAAAAACCTATAATTTTAGGATGAATTTATTTGGAGTCTTCATCGTGGATTTCCTTTTGTTGTGCTTTGAGGGTATTAACCATATACATTTAAGCACTTTAAGCTCCCTATAGCTCATGAACAGCCAGCCTGCAGCTCGTGGGAACCATCTCACATTACCAAATTAGATCTGTAATATCTGAATATTTTTTCTCAGTGGAGCTGTTGCTGTAGGAAGTAAATAAAGAACGTGGGTCAATAAAAAAAGAAGATACCCTGGGGAAGTGTAAGTATTTGAGGGAAGAAATGGTAATGCAGAAAATTAGGATGAACATAACAAAACAAAAAAATTAAGGTGCTTTAAAGCTCATGGGGTACAGCACTTATGATCTGGGCATGAATTTCATCCTAGTTCTTTCTAGCTATAGGGAAATCACTGCACTTCAGTTTTTGTCCTATAATTTCTTTGCTTGTGTATCAGAATATCAATTAATATTTTCTTTTTACTCTAAATTGAACATAGTGCAGTGAAAAAATTTCTAGCCTAGGGATTCGGGACAAATGAATATTTTGTGTGATTTAAGTACAAATCGTTTTATAACTTTGGCCACTTTGGAATCAGTTTCCATTACCGCAAAGTTGAATCTCTCGGTCCTAAATAAAATCTCGGTCTTATGGGATGTTAGTTGTTATAAGAGCATGAATTTAGTCTAGTTGCTAAAAGAGCAAATGTGCTTCGTCTTTGAAGACTATGGACAAAAATCTTCTCCTAATAGTCAGTCCTGCCTCATTCACGCAAACTGACCTGGGCAGTTGTCGGCACCGAAGCAAGGTCAGCAAGCCTCGGAGTCTTCACCCTGACAGTGACGGGAACTCCAAGTGTCCCCAGCACCTTGTTCTTTCGTGTTTTAAGGAAGGCCACTTGGTTTCTTGGTGGCCATTTCAGTTCAACTCGGTAGCTGGCCCTCATAACTTACCAAGGATTGGCCCACCTCATTCTGTGCGTCACTCCTGCTGAGCATGTGACCCTTTGCCTATGTGTGGCTGGAGCCCTCTGTGGGTGTGACCCCCCCCCCTTGTCTCCATGTGGCTGTGTTGCTCCCCCCGTGGTGAGTGCTCTCATTTCTACAAAGTACCCACTCCTCTACTCAATGACCAGGCTGGTGAGCTCTATTGCCTAAAGCACCCATTAATATGACAGACTTGTTTATTGATTTTGTTTTTAGCCTTCTCTTTGGAGGATGCAGGTTTTTAGAGTTCTAGAATCTATATGGCCCTATCACATTCCAGAGTGTTCCTGCTGCTGACAAGCCAGGGCCTGCTGAATCTTGTCGACTAAACGTGAGATGTACCCTATCCAATAAGAATGCCCTCTAGCTGTTGCAGAGGGGATTGCTCTTAATTCTGAGATTATGGGCACAGAGCAGAATCCCAAGTATCCACCCATTCTCTAAAGAGGCAGGTGAAGAGTCAGCCCGAGACGCTGGTACCTGTGCCTAGAAACAAACTCCTGGGCTCTGGCTTTGTGTTTTTCTTTAAGGCAATGATGCTGAAGAAAGTATCATTTAACAGGCCCTTTCCAGTTCTTCTCTTTCTGGCCCCTCTATCTCAGTTGATCATTTCCCCCTCCTTTCTCAAAGCTCTGTCCCTGTTGGCTCCCTTATCACCATCAGTCTTGTTTCTGCCCTCCCTTGTCTGACACCTCCCCAACCTCTGCTGGCTCCTCCCCTCTCTCAGCATCCCTCTGACCCCTGCCCCTGCCCCTCTCTCCTACTGCCCTTAGCGCCTCTGGTTTGACAAGCTCATTCTGGGTGCTCTTATCTAGGCCGATTATTTTAATCACCAATTTGTATCAATTAGCTATTTCTGTGTAACAAGTCAACACCAAACTTAGTCGCTGGAAGCAATAGCTATTTAACTGACAGCTTTAGGGTTGACAATTTAGGCTGGGCTCAGCTGGGTGGTTTTCTATCCACTTTTTAGTCTCTATCTATGAGTTTCTTTTCATTTCCAAGTTTTTTCTCTTTGGCACTATTGGCAGTTGGGGTGAGATATTTCTTTGTTGGAGGGGCTGTCCTGTGCACTGTAGAATGTTTGGCAGCATCCCTTGTCTATACCTATTGCATGCCAGTTGCAAACTCTTCTCCTCAGTGTGACAATCAAAATGTCTATAGACCTTGCAAATGTGCCAGAGTGTGGGGGAAGCAAAATTGCCCCTAGTCCAGAAGCATTAATTTAGCACAATGCCTGGAAGAGTCAGAATTTAATAAATACATGATTAATGAATAAATGCAGAGTTTTTATTCCCACATATACACACCTTTTGGAAGCATTTGACACTTATTGGACAGATCTTTAGTAGGTTTTTGCTAGGAAGAGTATTTCAAGGTTTAAGAGAAAGAGAGAAAGGAAATGGCTTTGTACCTGGCTGACTTAGAGACATGAGAGAACCTAATACATAAACATACAGCTCTAGCCATGGATTCAATGCTCAACATCCCTTCTGAATTTTCCTGGAGAGGGAAATCTAAATTCCATTTTCTTATCTATATAAAGTGACCTTTTGGCCAGTTTTGCCTTTGTAAGTCAGATTCATCTCACTTTGGAAGAAATTTTAGATAAAGAAATAGTCCATTCTAAAAAAAAAAAGACTTCCCCTTAATATTTGTGAAAATTTGATCATGAATGGTAACAATATGATTTGAAGAAAGAAGAGGAACTATGAATTTGATGTATAAATTTGATTTTGGAAAAGTTTAGTAATCTTGTAAAACATATGAAAACTTATGAAAAACTTTTATGATAGGAATTTTATGACAGGAATTGGAGAAAACTTTCCAATATATGAGGAGACAACTTTACAAAAGTATTTGGAATTAATAAATAGATGTGCTTTAAAATCAGCATGTGTCACATCATCATTGATTCTAATTTCTAGTATTTAGATTTCCTTTGGTTCATGTGAGTCCATTGATTATTGGCTTCTTGTTTCCCAGAGACATAGGTATTTTTTTTCTCTTGTCATTATCCCAGCTAATACCCATACATAATATTATTCAGATATTAAGAAGGGTTCTGGAAACACCCAGTGTCACCTGTTCACATTTCATTCTTCTTGTCAGCAAGGCCGTTTGCTCCCTTCAGTAACTCCAAGTTACTCAACCTAGTCCCAGCTAGAAAACCTGCATTCATCTTGTTGCCAAATGAAGGAAAGGAATTTCACTAAAAGAAGGGTTTAGTGAAGAAATAGATGAATATCATTGCAAGACTCTGTGTGTGTATATCTACCATGTTGCTAACGTAATTCCTTTCAGCAAGAATCACTCGCCACACACACACCTAAAGAAATGTAATTTGTTTTTCCCATTTCTACTTTTGAGAGACTAATTGGCCAGTGATGTTCACCTATGTCAGAAGCGTTGAACAACCCAATTATTCCTTCAAGAAATGTTGTTGCAATGCTGATGCTTCCTGCATGTTATGGGCTGAATTATGCCCCTCCCCATTCATATGCTCATATGTTCATATGAATTCCTAACTCCCAGAACCCTAGAGTGTGACTGTATTTGGATATAGGGTCTTTAAAGAGGTAATTAAGTTAAAAATGAGGTTATGAGGCTGAGACATAAGTCCCATGTGACTGATATTCTTATAAGAAGAGGAGATCAGAACACGGACATGCAGAGGGAAGACCATGTGAAGACATGAGGAGAAGATAGCCATCTACACATCAAGAAAAGAGCCCTCGGAAGAAAGCAGCCCTGCTGACATCTTGATCTTGGATTTCTATTCTGCAGATCTGTGCGACAATACATTTCTGTTGGTTAAGCCACCCAGTCTGTGGTGGTTTAATTATGGCAGCCCTAGCAAAAAACAGTACACCATGTCCCAAGTCTCCTGAGCAATTGTGTGATATAGATTTGAGTTCCTGAGAGTGACACTCCTGCTCCATCTATCCTATGCCTCCATGGCAAGTGCATGAGTTGAAAATAAGGACAAGGACAGTGAAGGTCACCTCCAGGGAGGCATGTATATTTTCCATTAACCTATGGCTGGTCTATAACAGAATTCTACGTGGCCTAAGATCACAATTTTCACTATTTGTTAAATTGGACCTAAAATGGAACTAGAGTTAGACACATAGTTTCTAGTCAGGAAACCTCATTACTTCAAAATCGTGAACTTGATGAATGATTCAATTTCAATATTAGGAAACAGAAGCTGGATACTGAATCAGGGTCATTTTTAAAATCAACTCACTTAGAATCTTGATGAGAAGACAATGATGAAAGAGATGAGAAAATATCTCATTGTGTTCAGGATTTTATGGATTAGTTTTGTTTGAGTAAGGCAATGAGAAGTTCTGTTTTTCACACACGGAGATTAAGTCAAACACCAGAATTTCTCTGGAGCTGATAAAGACACCAGAATAGGTTACCTGAGAAGCGATGGGATAACTTCCTCTAAAGAATTCAGGAAAAACAGGCTTAATACGTTCTTGCTGCGGGTGCATAGCTGAGGTTCTTTTTTTGGGGCTAATTATGCTAACTTGGGGCGACTCTGCTAACTTTATGTTGAAATAAGAAAAAAGTGAATTATTACTTCAAAGATGCCACAGGCCTTTCCCTAATAATGTCTTTGTAGAGGGAAAAGTAGTCAAGAATCAGAAACAGCGTATTGCAATTAAAAGAACATGGGCTTGCAGAAAGAAGAAAGGCAAGGTGGCTGACAGACGTCAGCTTGCAGCACATCAGGCTCCTATCACAACCGTCCACAGATATGCCCCAATATCACAGACTTCATAAAAGCAGCACTTTGTTCTCCCACGAGTAATTAGGGTCCACAGGCAAAGTGTGGTTAGAGGCAGAGTTTTAAATGCCAGAAGAAAAAAAAAAATCACAGAATCCCCGAGACCATGTGAGTTTTGGTGATAGAATCTGACTTTGGCTTTTGACGCGAATCTTTGTTATTTGGTAGTGACTCAAGGGCATTAGGCACAAGTAATGAAACAGGAATGTATCATTTCAACTCATCTAAATCTTCCCCAGAGGAACGAACCGTCCTTAGAAGTCAGGAAGCTGCATCAGCTACATATTAATGGGAGCATGAAAGAATCCCAGGGAACTGATTCAATCCATGCATGTTTGGCTTCATCGCTTTGATTTTGGGTCCACAGAGCTAATTGCATCTCTGATTGAACTTACATGTTAGATCGCTTAGTATGTTTACATGAAATAAATGCTTCTAATCATTGTGTTTGTTCTATAGTTTGTCAGAACGAAATTATGTTCACGCATCTTGTTCTATTCTCTCTGCCTTCACAATTTACCTCTACTCTTTGGTATTGTGCCATCTGACATTTATCTTCTTGAAATTCCTCTGGTGGAGTGCTGAGTACACGGACGTTAGCCGGGACCTGTTTTTAGCTTAGTTCCTAAGTAGGTAAGTCTCCGTTATTATAAAAATCCTTTATTATAAAAATAGGAACAGAATGCCACTCCATTTTCACCATGTAAACTTTATCTACTGTATAGAGAATATTTAGATGAAGGACAAAGTTAAAACACACACAGAAAGAATATATACAAAGTTATTTTCTTTGAAAACATTTTTTTTAAAAATAATATTCTTTTATGAAGTTTTTGATGGTTAGCCATTTTCTGGGTGCAATTGAGCCACTGTCTCTGGCACTCATAAGAATTTCACATACCGTACCTCGTAAGATGGCATTTCCGGGATATTCTTTGCCTTGATGGGATATAATTATTAAGAATTTGTTGTCCTCCTTGTTGTTAAAATAGAATTTGCTGACTTCTCATATGTATCTATATATCATGAGGACATCTCCCTCCCATTCTTTTTAGTTTTTTTGTGATAGCACAGTTTTGAACTTTGAAAGTCAATAGGAAAATCTGTCACAAGTTTGTGAAAAATAAAACACTGCAAATTTGCAGAATGGTGCTTTTTGCACAACCACTGAAAAATATTATGCAGGGATTTGGGGATTCCAACTTTGACATATGCTGACAACATTTGAGAATGACACACATGTTAGTTTAAGATACTGCTAGAGGAATCAAACATAAATACTTCACTTGAAAACCATTAATACAAGGTACCTAAGCTATTCGAACAAACCTTATTCTTTTGGTTTTTGAATCATATTTTTGAAGGTCCAAGAGAAAACACATTTAGGTTTGATTTTGAATATCATTAGAAATATATTAATATATTTACTGATGAAAATGGACATATTAAAATATTCATCTTGTTCTGGCCTGAGAAGATAGCCTTTTGCTCTTTTAGTTTTTCAAAACCATTTCATTTTTAACAATATCTTTTCTTAATGAGGTTATTCCTTGATGCTTTATGTTACAAATGTGCTATGAACATGATCTCTACCTATTAAAATTTTTTTATATTGCAGGGGCATAGGCTAATGATTACTTTTGTCAACTTTATTGAGTTCTCTTTCTAATTCTCAGAGATTTTTTTAGACTTTAAAAAATTTTTTAAATCTATTTTCTGCAGTTGCTAATAACTTTTGCCTTAACCTTCTTGATGATTATATTTTTATTTTTTCCATATCTTATTGTGTAGACCAGAATTATATAAAATAATAACAATGATAACTGTTTTATTCCTGATTTGATCAGAATATGTTTAATATTTTAAACTTAAGGGTAATAGCTGCTGGTTTGAGACTTGAAAACATCATATTAAGAATGTATTCTATTTGTAGTTTACTGCATTTTTTTAAAAAAAATAGCAAATAGGGTTACAATTCATTGAACTTATTTTGGCAAATAGTTTTTCATTAGTTTTTAGTTTAGGATTCTCAGTTTTTCATATTTGTTCTCTTAATGTATAAAATTATAAAATATATTTTATAATACTAAACCAGTCTTACATTCATGGGATCAATAATTCTTTATGGGGTAGATAATTTTTTTCATGCATAACTGAACTATGTTCAACACTTGTATTTCCAAGTGAAACAGGACTTGAATTTTAATTTATTCTGTGTTATATTTGTTACTTATTGGCCTAATGCTACTCTACTAGCTCAATAAAATGAGATGGGTAGATTGGTCCTATTTTTCTATCCTCTGAATAATTTACATATTATATTATATAAACTTCTTCTTTCTTTGAAGATTCATAGAACTCATCTGTAAAATGGTCTAGCTCTAAAGGCTTTCTGCCGTGCAGTGTCTTCTTTTGTGAGTGGCTTCTTCTGTTTCATCCAAATATATGTACATATATGTGCATATGTATATATATATATGAGCATATATGTATGTTTGTGTTTGATATTTTTGCAGAATATAATTCAGTTTGTTAAAAAAACAAAGTTCCATTGTAGGCTATCATAGGCAATATTCTCTGAACTTGAATAAAATTTTCTTTGTGTTTTTGCGGACAGTTTCCTTCTTTCTTTTTCCTTATTTTTAAAGTTTTTGTTTGATGTCTGTTGTTGTTTTAAGAGGTTGTCTTTTTATTTTTAACAAAAAGCACCTTTTAGATTTAATTTGAATTCAGAGACATCTACTGCAATTGTGTTATTTCCTTGCCTCCTTCTTTCTTTCCTTCTTTCCCTCCTCCTCCTTTCCTGTGGGTTGCTTTTTTTGAACTTCTTTTGTCAATTGCTTAGTTCACTTTGTGTGTCACATTTGTAATGAGAGCATCTAAAGCTGTGAATTTTCCTCTGATTACATCCTTGGCTATGTACTTTCATTCTGTGTATATTCTATTCTCATTTTTATTATTATATTTATAGCTTAATAATTATAGTTTTGATTTCATTTTAAACTAACAGTCATGTCAAATATTTCATAATTCTGAAGTTCTTCCAAAAATTGTTTAACCTCTTATTTTCAAAGGTAATATGGAAAATTTATTTACCTTGACTCCACCAAGTTATAGGAGAAACTGCAAATCTTTTACTCTCCTTCTGGCTTTGTTTACATAATCTGAAACTTTCCAAACAGGTTATTCATTAAATTATCATTTTTGGTCTTGCCTTTTGTGTCTTCTATATAGCCAGTAGCCCACTTAAATGCATTCACCACATATTAATAATTTCATTTTCCACCCCGTTAATGGAGTTCATTACTTCTTCTAATGTGTCCTTATCGCACATGTATACAAAAAAAGAAAAGTTCATGTAATCTCTCTCTATTTCTCCCACTTCCTTGTCCCTGAAGCCTTTCTCTCTTCATCTTCTCGGGTCTTCTGGCTGCCCTGGGTTCTGCCTCCCAAACACCCTCGTCTGAGCCATGCTTCCTTTACTGCAGTTAATGTGTCACTGAGGCATGTCCCCTTGGTGCAGCTCAAGATGATGTCCCACTGGCTTGTGCTCAGGGACTTCCTCACAGACCTCGGCTGGGGGTGAGGTCTTTCCTTCCTGTGGTCATCCTCAGGGGCACAGTCACCGAGCCCTGCCATTTCCCTAAATTTGAATCTTTGGACTCCACACAGCCATATCCCCATCCCCTGGGGGCCCTCAGGCAGCTTTTTAGATGTTCGTAGGGAGGTCTGTGGACCTTTAGAGCTCTGGTTGGTCTGTAGCATCTGGAACTGTCTCGCCCCTGCATTCCTTGGTGGATTCTCTAGGGAATACCAAAGGTCACCCAACCTTTCTTTTAGCCCTGATTTATCTCAACCCAGTCCCATGCACCTTAGAGTCGGTGCAAACTTCTTCCGAATGCCAGAAATGGAAGAGTAGGTCAGAGTTAGTCCTAGATGTTTTGATTTTGTTTTTAATGAATTTTCATGTTTCCCTGGATCTTCAAAGTTGTTTTATAGAGAAAGGAATAGGGGCTTTCTCAGGACTATAGCAAGATAGCAACCAAAACCACAAAAACAATAATCATGTTACTACTAATTATCGTAACAACAGCAATAAAATAGCAGCAATTTCGTTAAGAGCTTTCTGTGAACTCAGCACCAGGCATGAATGACTGAATTGTTTTATGTCATCTTCTCTGTGTGATAGACAACATTATTCCCTCCTTTTTATAGATAGAAAAGGGTCACAGGTTGGCTAGGTCCCACGGTGGGTAAACAGTGCCTGTGGGATTTGACACAGGCAGTTTACCCTAAAATCGGCACTGCTAGCTGTGAACTGGAAGGAGAGAGGCTTTTACACACCACCTAATCAACTCCTAGAGCTCCAGAATAAAACTCTGAACAAAGTCGTGGATTTGAGAAAAGTTTTGTAACAGCAAACCAGTGAAATGAAATGATAAAAACTAAAACCAGTGAATTCTACAGAAGGAGGTAGATCCCTGTAAATGACTCCCATGGGATATTAGTGATGGAAATTAGACTCATTAAGCAATGTGAGAAAAAGAATAAAAAATTAATTGTTTCACCCGTTTTTAAGTTAATTTTTACATACAGCCTCATCAATGCTTATGTCATAACTGACATAACTTTCTTAGCAAAGTGTCATGGCTTATGAAACTGCATTTAAAATAAGATTGTACAAAAGACCTAGGATCAGACAATAGACACTCATTAGAAAGAAAATGGCCCTTTGGCATTTTTGTTTCACAGATTTACGGGTGGCAAGAGCAGGACACTTCCAACACAAAAGGACACCTGTTAAAATGTTTGAAGCCAAAATTAAGAAAACCCTTGTTTTATTAGTAGGGTAAAAAAAAAATCCTATTTTTGAATTCTTTTACCTTTATTGTGGAAGAAAACACTTTTTTCAAGGCTCTGGTTTGGTGGCCCTTAAGCTAAAGACAAGAAGTCACTTTGGGTTCATCCCTCCTTTGACTTGCAGCTACTAAAAATCAATTCTCTTTGATCTCATCTTAATTTCTTTCACATTTTCAGACGTTACAAACTTGCTTGGGTTTTTTGTCCCGATTGTTACAATTTATCATCTACTTTCTTGTTGTCAACAGCTGAAAACATCTTTGATGCTGCATTTAAAAGGGTCAATGCTGTGATTCATTTGTGTCTTAATTTTGGCAAAGAGGACCTAATTAGTTACAAATCTTTCCTTGTGAATCACTGAGAAGCAGTTTCCCTGTGTGGAACACTAGACCAGTAATAGCTTTGTTAAAATTGGATACCTCTCGGGGGGGGGGGGGGGGGGGGGAATTAAAAGTTCCTTCTTCTCAATTCACCTTTGTAATTTATTTGAAGGTACACCTAGAGGTGAGGGTTATTGAGTTATAAGAGCCAGTTTAACTCTACTTAAATATATTGCCTTGTAAATTGTTGTTGAGCACGGTGATGACTGGCCGTGTTACATAAACTGCTATGTAACGGCCAGCACTGTGTACAAACCAATTTGCAAACGGACCAAGCATCAGTTAACTGCTAGCTATGTGATTAAAAAAAAAAATGGCAACGTAATGGGCAATCTCAGTTTGGGAACAGAAAGCATCATGACAGAGATCATGGTATTACTAGACAAGGGATACAGATCAGAGGAAATTTAAGAAATGTATTTGTTTATGATGCCTATTTAAAAAATAGATTTAAGGAAGCTTTTAAAAATGCCTACAAGAAGCCATATATTTTAAAAAGTCGTCGTATGATCCATGTATCCATCTGGATTTATATTAATATAGACTTATTTTTCACTTTAGGGACCGAAAGCCACCTTTGCTTCACCCATCAGTCTTTGTGGAGTGTTTTGCTCCTGCCCGGAGAGGTTCATCCCAGCCTTGGAAAGCTCATTTTCTGGAAGGGGCTGGGGCGGGGAGTGGGGGGTGGACTGAAGACGGGAGAAGAGTTGAGGAAACCAGGAAGGAGAATGGCTTCTGCATACAACAAGAAAACTCCATACAGGTGAGCGGAATGAATTCACCTCCAGCACTTGCCCCAGAGAGTCTCAAGTTGATGTCATCTTCCTTTGTAAATAAGTTTTGAAAATATTAAGTGGGAAAATCAGAATGAGGAAAAAACTAAGGTAGGGTGGGGAGGAGGTGAGCAGCAGAGCCAGGTCTCTGTCACACAGAGGACAACATGCTGGGCCTGGAGCCCATACGGTCTGCGCAGCACAAACGCTTATTCCAGGGGACACAGCTGCGTTTGCTAGGCAGACCAGAGAGGGCATCCTGCCGTTGTTTCGTGACAGTGATGGCCTGTGCTATAGGAGCCACATTACCCACAATAGTTTCACAACAAAGTAAGTGAGAATTTCTAGAGCTTTTGTTCAGTATTCCTTACTGGACGCTGATGGCAGAATGCCAGAGTGCAGGGCGGTGTGACCTTCTTAACAGGCAACCCAATCACATGACCAGGTATGTAGATCTCTCTTGGTCTGGCTCCCTTCAAGAATATCTAGAACCATTGGGTTGTATAGGAACTTTTCTGGGGGAGTACCTCTGAACGCCCGCTAAAGTTGTATACAAGAATGTGACTGTGTAGCCTTAGCTTGGAAGCCCACACTTCACCAGGCCCTGGAAGAGTGTGGCCTCTACTTTTTAAGAACCACCAACGTGGGGCAAGGGGGCCCCGTACCTCTCGGGCCATCCTGTGCATGTATGTTTCCTCGGAACCCGTGACTGGCGATCCCAGCCTGGCGCCGAGCTGGGCCCTGGCAGGCACTCGGCACGCAGATGTCCTTTGACTCCGTAACCACTGGGGCTGCCGTAAGTGTGACACGCCAGCTGAGGAGCCCGATGAGGACACAAGCCAGAGACAAGGCCAGGACCACTGCTGCTCCTCAAAGGGAATAACCAAGAACGGAAGCCCACGTGCTCCAAACCATGAAGAGGGGATGAACCATGCCAGTCCGTGGTGAAAAGGGGCGCGGGGTGGATAAAACGTCACCCCCGTTCTAGCCCCCTGGAAATTATTGTCTGATCTGCCCAGACCTGATTTCTAGCTTCATTATTAAGGGACAAATACTCTAGAGACTTTTTTTTTAAAAGTCTAAATTAAGTTTCTATTTATAGAATCAGAATCTCCGACCTCAAATAAAGCACCAAACATTTCATTTAGTTGCACCAACTGGTAAGGATTTAAAGACCTCGCTTGTCCTTACCTGGAACACTGGCCCCACCAGGCCAGCCCCAGCCTGGCGGGTTTTAGAACATGATTTTACTTCATTTCTTCAGTAGTCACACCCACCAGGTTTGCATCCCCAATTCCCTCTTACAGTCACCCTTTCCCTACGACACTAAATAGAGGCACATTTCTCACTCGTCTGGAATCTTCGAGAAGCTGAGAAGCAGCATGCACGGCACAGGGAGAAGGGGTGGCGTCAGCAGCCTCCTTCTATCAAAGTGCACGTGTTGGTGTCCTGGGCCTGCCGCGATAAAATGCCACCAACTCGGTGACTCAAACAACAGAGATTTATATTGTCACAGTTCTGGAGGTCAGAAGTCCAAAACGAAGGTGCCAGCAGAGCCACACTCCCTCTGGGGACTCCAGGGAAGGATCCCTCCTTCCCTCTTTTGGCTTCTGGTGGCCCAGGTGTCCCTTGCCCTGTGGCTGCATCACTGCAGTCTCTGCCTCTGTCTTCACATGGCCTTCCGTTCTTCTCCCTGAGTGCCTGCCTCCCGCTGTGTGTCTCTTATGAGGACACTTGCGACTGGATCCAGGGGCCACCAGCATAATCCAGGATGATGTCATCCTGAGATCTTTAACTTAATTACGTCTGCAAAACCAGGCCACATTCACAGGCACTGGCGATGAGGAAGTGGACCTATCTTTTTGGAGACTGCCATGCAACCCACTGCAGTGCACAAAGCCTGCAGGACTTGTTTTATCTCCCTGGTTACACATATTTCTGTCAAGAGTGAGGCATGCTATTAGAAAGAGGGGCTCTGGCTTATGTTTGAGTAGTCTGTGCTCAGATTTCTGGTGGAATGGGTGGTGGAAACCATGCTTTGTTTTGTTTTTAATGACCTCCCTTCTCTCCCCTGATCGCTGGCAAAGGGTGCCTGGCTCAGGACACGGAGGCAGAGGTATCAGTACGGAAGGCAGTCGCCCCTCGGTGCATGTACTAATAGTTTGCAATCTGCAGCAAGCATCTCATCCCTATTTATCTCTCCCTGTCCAATTTCAGATTCAGAAGTAAGTCGGTTGGTCAAGGGATGCATATTAACACTTTTAATTAAAAATTAAGTCAGATTTCTTTTTTCCCTGGCAGAAATTAAGGCTGACTTGATTGGGTTGATAATGATGACTCATTTGGCTAATTAGATAACATGAAGGCTATTTTCCATAAACTGAGTTATGTTCTAAATTTTAATGAGAATATATTTTAAGTACTTGATAAGACAAAAACATTTTAGAGCCACCATATTGTGCATGTCCAGAGACGGCCGTCTGCATTACAGTCCATGCAGATGTCTTTCCCGTAAGTTGCATAGTGCCATAGTGTGCGGCCATCATCACAGACCTGGATAGTCTATTTAAACATTATGCTATAATTTATTATAATTCACAAAATTTGATTTTCCAAAATGTTTATAAGTGTACCAAATTAAGCAAGGTAAATTAAGCAAGAAAGTCATTTGATAAGTCCTGGCAAATATTTTTTGGGGGAATATATGTTCTGAAAATTATAAAAATGCTTTTAATAACAGGGTAACAAATCCTGTTACCACTTAGGTGGACTCTAATATTTTGCTTTCAAGAAAGTTGATGAAGATCTTAGTCATGCTTTAGGTTTTCCATATTAATTTCTGATGCTATAGTATTGTGTGATTTTTGGTCATATACTTTAGAAAGAGTTTGATTAATTGAGTGAAAGATATTTTAACAAAACTTCTATTCCTAACTACTTATTTATGCAAACAGTTTTTCAACATTTAGCATTAAATAAGAATACAATTGATGCTGACTCCTCGCTCATTCTTGCAGTAAGCAAGATGATTAATTCAAAGGATATGTGAGCTACTGAGAATAAAAATATTCCCACTCATCTTATTAGAAGATGAATTTATAATGTTTTATTGAATAATATTTATCAAAAGTTTCTATCATATCGTTCTTATCAATTATTTATTGTAATGCTGCAATTGTAATAATTCAGCTAGAAGAAATGTTGAATATTTAGAACCTTATAGACAGAGAAAATTTTCAAAAATGATTATATATATAATTATGTATAACATTTTATTCCAGAGAAGTGTGAGACAGTAACCAATAAAAGACTGTCGAGCCTGGAAAATGCATTACGTTATGATAAAAATCTGTGGAAGAAGAAAATAAGGAACAAAAAGAACAATACAAATTTTCTAACTGTTAAAAAAAAAAAAAAGCTTATGATCATCTATATATCTGTCTAACTATATTTATTTATTTATTTATTTTTGAGACAGAGTCTCACTTTGTTGCCCAGGCTAGAGTGAGTGCCGTGGCGTCAGCCTAGCTCACAGCAACCTCAAACTCCTGGGCTCAAGCAATCCTTATGCCTCAGCCTCCCGAGTAGCTGGGACTACAGGCATGCGCCACCATGCCCAGCGCTAATATTTTCTATATATATTAGTTGGCCAATTAATTTCTTTCTATTTTATAGTAGAGATGGGATCTCGCTGTTGCTCAGGCTGGTTTCGAACTCCTGACCTGGAGCAATCCGCCTGCCTCGGCCTCCCAGAGTGCTAGGATTATAGGTGTGAGCCACCGCGCCTGGCCTGTCTAACTATATTTAAATGGATGATGATGGGTGTTAGTATAAATCCCTGTGGCGACAGTTCTGTCTTGAGCAAGAATCTGAATCACCTGGATGGTTTACTAAACACTCCCAGAGTTTCTAATTCAGTAGATCTGGGGTGGAACTTGCAAATTTTCATTTCTAACATGGTCCCAGGTAATTCTGATGCTGTTGGTCCAGGAACAACACTTTGAGAAGGAGTGTGTCCCATGGTATTAGTAGTTCACTGGATATCTTTATAAGAGTGATAAATTGGGTATGAGGGAAAAAATATTAAAGGTCACGGCAATAGATAGAGGACAGTGAGGCAGACAATAGCTAGATAGCTAGATAGATGGGTAGACAGATAAACAAACAGACAGAATTAGCTAGCCAGGTCAGAGCAGAGCCATGGAGTTGGTAAAAGTAAGTAAGTGAGCAGGAATCGAAGTCCTCCATTCGGATGGTCCTAGAAGGGATTCTTGGAGACCCTGAATTTGCTGGAGCCTTTAAACGTCCTGTGTTAGCAGATGAAGATGGTGCGGATGCTGTGGTCAGGCCATCTCTGCCCAGCCCTTTTCCTGGTGACCGGTTCTGATGAAAAAATTTCTATCCAGTCCCAGAGCTGCCAGTCCCCAAGCAGGAAGCTGTGAACAGGGGAGAGGTCCCTGCTACTCCATGCCCACCCCGACGTGCCTTGCTGCAGTCCAGCTGCAGACTTTACAAGGCCTGTGTGTGGGCTGCTGGGACTCAGTGGAGCTTCAGAGGCTGTGTGACATGAAGCAGGTGGCTCTGGAAAACATGCTATCATCAGACCAGCGTTTCTGCCCTGCCCTGCGCGTGGCCCACACAGATCCCCAGGGAATGAGCTGGTGGCACCATGGACTTGGTGGGCACAAGGAGTAGGAAGACAGAGAGTAGAAAGAGAGGGTCCACACTGGGACCCTTGAATCTTCTTCTGCGCACAGAGCACCACCTCACCAGGCCCTTCCACCTGTCTGTCCAAAGATCATTCCGGCTGCCAGCTCTCACGGGGCAGCTCTGCACGGGGCAGCTCTGCGCGAGGCAGCCATGAAGGGGGCATGAAATGAAACTTCAGTGTAGATGCCAGCATGGCCTAAAAGTTAGAAGCATTTCCTAAGTAGATCGAAAGCATCCATGTGTCTCCCTTTTTCGGGGGGGGGGCTGTGGATATTTATAAAGCTCATTTTTGGTGCTGTTACTGGTCTTTTGTGCTAGATTCTGAGAGATGATCAGATACACTAGACCAGTGGTCCCCAGCCTTTTTGGCACCAGGGACCGGTTTTGTGGAAGACAATCTTTCCATGGACCGAGGGTGAGGGATGTGGAGTTGAGGGTGGGCGGTGGGGAGGTGGTACAGAGCTCAGGTAGTGACAGGGGACCCATTTCCTAATAGGCCATGGACCAGTACTGGGCCAAGGCCCCAGGGTTATAGCACTGGACTCTGTAGACTCTGTAAAGAGACACACCATATCAAGTTCCATGTGTTCCGTGAATCCCGTTTGAAATATATATATATATTAATGATTCCTAATTAGACTATATCCTATACATTAGGGCATATATTTTAATTATATTTTAATAATTCAAGTTATCTTTCTGTTGTTGCTCAAAGAAACATCACGATTTTTAATCTTGGTTGGATATTTTACCTGTGTTTAAAAAACACAGAAAATAATCAGATGTTTAAACTCTTTGCACTCGGATGTCGAGTGTGGATAACGTTGAGTGGATAATGAGAAAAAAAGCAAGCGAGTGCAAAGGGTTAAAGTATATAACATTTGTTATTTTACTTCTTAAAGTAATACATGTCTTCATGGAGTGCAATACAGAATAATAAAGACAACGACACAGAAGAAAATAAAATCATCCACAGATATTGTTACCAAGATATAATTACTATGGTTTTATTTTTATAGTCATTTTGTGTATAGTAAATGTTTTCAAATAAAATTGCAATTATCTAGTATCCACTACTTTAAATTCTGCTTTAAAAATTTGACAATTTCAGTAGAAGGATTTCCTTATAATGTTAAGTTTTTTGAAAAGTAAATTTTAGCAGGCACATGGTTTCTATTATGTGAATGTAACATAATTTGTTTGGCCGTTTCCTCCTATGTTGGCCCATTAGATGACATCTTTTCTTCCTGTTTTCTTCCCTCTTCCCTATTCTCTTTCCCTTCCTCGTTTCCTCTCTTCCTCCCCAATCTTATGTTTCCCCCCCCACCCTCTTTTTCCTACTCTTATAAATAAAGCTACAGTGAACATGAGACTACAGGCCCAGTATGTGATTAACTACACGACAAAACAAAGTTCCAGGGAAATTCTTGGGATTAATGGCCACTAGATAAGAGTTCACCATGGGCTGGAACTCCCCTCTGGTGACCAATTCCCGGAGAAGTCCCTAGGGATAATGTCCTTATTGGGGGATCAATATTTTTTTTTCTTCATCAATAATACTTTTTTAAAAAAGTAGTATTTTCCCAGGGGGCCACAGCTTTTTCTTGTGGGTGACACACTGGTATTCAGGACAGTCATGTTTTAAGTGCTAGTGAATAAATTTAAGATGAGTAATAAATGAAGAGCTTATGTGACAGATTCATCCAATTGTAGCTTAAAGGATACAATCAAATTGGTGTTTTTGCATAAAGGATTTGCCTATGTAATTTAACAAAATTTCTGTGTATAGTACTATGCACTATGGTTTTTTTAAAAAAATGATTTATAGAAATACTTAACAGTCTTCCTTGGGCCCACAGCACAGCATGCCCTAGGCTGGGGTATGTCATCTTATCGACAGCCCTCAGACCTGGAGAGGTGCTTGCCTGGGAGCTGTACAAAGTTCTGAGAGCTCAGTTGTGAATCCTTATCAACCTCACCAGCCTGCCTACACCTGGACACAAGGTATTAAACATGTGAGTATTCACAGTGGGTTTGTGGTTCTAGTGTACTTGATTTTCCAAAGATATTTTGCTCAGTTTTATAAATATATTTTTAACATAACATAATATATGTGATATTATAAATATGATGATAAATGTACAGTATAAAACTGTTATTCTAAATATACTATAAAATATTCATTACCATATTACCATATCCATAGCTAAAGGTCTTTCTCCTTGACATATTTTAGTTAAATGGGGTGTTTTTTATGCTTCTGTAAGGTCATATTATACGGCCAGTTAATCCATTTCGAAGAGCAAAGGTTCCTGTGTTTTCTTATAGTCTCAGGTTGGCTGAAAAATGACAAAACTGAATGTTCTCCAGCACTTTCATCAGTGAGGAATAATTTCATTTGCCCCCAGAGCTTTCTCTATTGACTGTACGCTGGTGCCCCTCATATCCGTGGTGCTAATCCAGACCCTTCTGCTCTCTGAACACATTCACGCCATGAACTCACACACACACAGCCCCTGTGAATTCATCATCTGTCAACAAACACTGACGGGGCCTGGGGCGCTGGCAGCCCCTGCTCTGAGCCACACGGAGCCCCTGTGCTCTGGGAGGGGAGGAAGATGCTTCATGGAGACCTCAGACTCATTCAGTCTGAACCTCAACTTTTCTTGTTGTTGTTATTTTGGCTTTAGAACTTGTCTTCTTTTTTTTTTTTTTTTCCTTTTTTAGTTGACACGTAATAATTATACATATTTATAGGGTACAGAGTAATACTTTGATATGCTTATACAATGTGTAATGATCAAATCAGAGTAATTAGCATATTCATCACCTTAAATATTTGTCGTTTTTGTGTTGGGAACATTCAAAATCGTCTCTTCTAGCTTTTTGAAAATATACGATAAATTATTGTTAACCATAGTCACCCTGCAGTGCTACCGAACACTGGAACTCATTCCCCCATCTCCCTGTAATTTTGTACCTATTAACCACCCTTATCACATCCTCCCTCCCTTACCCTGCTCAGCCCCTGGTACCCACTATTCTCCTCTCTACTTTTATGAGGTTAACCTCTTATTACAGCTTCCACGCATGCGTGAGAACACGCGGTATTCATCTCTCTGTGCCAGACTTATTTCCCATGACGTCATGTTCTCAGCCTCATTCATGTGGCTATGAAAAGACGGGATTTCATTCCTTTTAAAGGCTGAATAGTGTTCCATTGTGTATATCTACCACATTTTCTTTATCCATCCATCTGTTGGTGGGCAGTTAGTTTGGCTGCGTATTTTGGCTGTTGTGAACAGTATTGCAGTAGATATGGGGGTGCAGATGTCTCTTTCACACACAGATTTCATTTCCTTGGCTGTACACCTAACAGTGAAATCACTCAAACCCAAACTTATTATCCGCTTTGCCCAGACCTTGTCCTCTCTTTAAGTCCCTGTGTTAGTTTTTGGTACCTCCTTTTACCTATTCCTCCATTTTTTGTGTGTGACAAAAACATGCCACACACTTGTGTAGATGCTGGCAACCTGTAAAGAACACAGGCTTTGAGGTGACATTCACAGAAAAGGTCACACACAGCAAAAACAGGCTGCTGAGACATCCACACACAACTATGTGCTTGTGTAGTGGGGGGAAGTAGGGAGAAGTAGGATGAGAGAGGAAGGTTCAGCTCACACAGGCTCATAGGGCATCTGATAGTTTTCACTTCACGTGGAAACTCCAGTCAATTAATAGTGGCTGGCCTGAGCTCTGGATTGAGAGTGCTACACCTAGGTCAAGGCAGAAGTCTGCTGTGATCAATTAATAATGCCTGCCAGTGGCAGAGCTGGAGGTATATGGCCTTGAATGTCAAGTATTTTGTATCCTGTATTGCTAACACGGGTCTTTTTCCAAAGGGCCAGGGAAACAAGCTCTGGATGTCTGCCAGAGTGTCAGGACAGGTTGCTGGGCTATGGGTAAAGCCACCAGCTGCAGGAGGACTCTGTTTCCCCTAGACAATGACATCAGCAATCAAAAGTTTCAAAATTGTGGCTGTTGATAAGCTATACTGTGTGTGATTTTTAAAAATGTATATGATTGGTGAATATCATCATCTTAATTTCTTAGGATAATATAGACCTCAAATCATATGTGTTAAATGGCATTCCAAAAAGACTTGGGAACTTTCAGAATATTTCATTCTGCCTGATCGAGGATAATAATGAGATCATCATAATATTATAATATACAATATTGCATTATTAGAATACATATTATAATATATATTGCCCAAAGATTTTGGGGAGGGGAAACAAGCTTTCTGTGTTTGATGGTACAGAAAAGGCAAAGAATAAAAAATACTTTAAGCAACAAGACTCTGAGCCCTGGTAGTTTTGTGTTAATATTAAAAGATCTTTTCATGTTCCTGGCTTCCTCACACAATTCAGCTTTTTACTGTTGGTTGCTTAGAGTTTATATTTATTGCATAGATTAGGGATGCCATTATATTTCATATTATGTAATTTTCTAGTCAATAGAGGAAGAGCTTGTTGGAAAACCCTGAGCCAGCTGGAAGAAGTTAAACACAATGATTGTTCTCACACCCTTCAGTTTGGGGTGGCCTAGCTGGGGCCATAGGTCAAGGTAGGCATTTTGACCACCTGGAAACCACCGGGCAGATCTAGTTTGGTTCACAGCGGGACAGTATTCTATCTTAGTGTCAGTTTCATGGTCTTCCCCGTGAAATGTTTAGTTCTTTGCAATCATAGCTGATGTGTTGTATTTCTCCTTTGTTCCTACTCGCTCCTTTTCCCCAATAGACTTCCCACTGTGTGTAGGGAGTACTTATTTCTTCTTTAGAGTAACAGCACAAAAGCAAGTGTGCAGGGCTGACTGCGAGCTTGGGAAAGGAAGCTGAGCAGGGTGACAGGCACTTCTGTTCTGCTCTCTTTGGATTCTGCCTGCAGAAAGCACAAGGCAGAGCTGTTCCTTCATGCCTTGGGTTTTACAAGAGCAGATCCTCACCCTCCAGGGGAAACCTCTCTGGTAAGCTTGTTGTCTGCCTAATTCTGGGCAAAGTATAAAACAGCTGCTTAGCTGTACAGCAAAGCCATGTTCTGCCAAACCAGCTTTGTAAGCAATAAATTTGATGTTTCGTACATCATCTGCCTGACCCTTGCCTATCTGTCAGTTGTTCACAAACTTTGGCAAAGAAAAATAGACTGTTAGATATTAATGTATAAAAACTGTAAAACTTTATAATACAGTCTCTCATTTAATGTGTCCTTGAGCCAGTTACTAATTCAGTTTGGTTCCCATGAATGTTCCAGATACTGTGATCATATTGAAGATAAAGAGAAAAAAAAAAATGAAACACAGCCTTTGTCCTCAGTGAGTTCATAACTTGGCAAGGACACGGACAATTAAAAAAACCCAGAGAGCTATGTGCTTCGGGCTTGGGGTGAACTCAATTCAAGATACTGAAGGCATTTTAGACTGTAATATGGCTATAAATAATCTGGAGATCTTGTTAAAATGCCACTTTCGATTCTGTTGGTTCGGGGTGAGGTGAGATTCAGCATTTCTAATAAGCTCCCAGGCAATGCGATGCTGTTGTCCGTGGACCACACTGAGGAGGGAGGCAGTTGACTACATTGAGCTCCACAGCAGCCATATTGCAGAAAGGAGGTACCTAAGCAGCCCACTTTGGAAGGGTCTGAGGAGGGGACAGCGAAACCGCGTCTTCAAAGATGAGCTATTTGCCAGGAAAGATGTGGGGTAATGCAATGTCATGCAGAGGGAATATGTCCACAGTAAAGAATTGTGGGATAGCATCCTGTGTTTTTGTTTGTTTCGTTTTTGTTTTTGAGGAAACATGAGAAGTCCCCTACAAGAGTTGAACAGAGTGTGAGCTGGAAAGGGGAGAAAGATAAGAGATTTGGCATTTGGTACTTAAGGGTGGCGTTTCCATTTTATCCTGCAAGTAATGGTAAGCATTAAAGGACTTAAAGGGAGTTTTTGTTATCTAATTTTAATTTTTAATAGACTTTTATTTTTTTGGACCAGTTTCAGGCTTACAGAATAATTCAGAAGATATTACAGCAGGTCCTCGTATACCCCACACCTCATTTTTCCCTGTTATTATCATTTCATGTTAATATAGTATATTCATTATAATCAATGAACCAATGTGATGCATTATTGTTTATTCAAATCCATACCTTATTCAGATTTCCTTCACTTACACCTCATGTCCTTTGTTCTGATCTGGGATCCCATCCAGAACACCACATTAGATTTGGTTGTCCTGTCTCCTTAGGTTACTTTTACTCCCAAATGTGGCAGTTTCTGATCCTTTGCGTGTTTTTGATGACCTTGGCAGTTTGAGGAATACAGGTCGGGTTCTTTGCAGGATGCCCCTTTTTGGGATTTGTCTGACGGTTTTCTCATGATAGGACTGGAGCTGTGGATTATTGGAAGAATGGCCACAGAGGCGAAGTGCCCTTTTCTTGCACTTTTTCAAGGGAACACACTATCAATGTGATTTATGGCTGTCCATGTTGACCTTGAAGACCTGGCTGAGGTGGTGGTTGCCAGGTTTCTCCTCTATAAAGTTACTCTTCTTTTCCCTCCTTCCCATCCTGCAGTTTTTGGAAGACAGTTACCATGCACAACTCACATTTTAAGAGTCGTTGATCCTGTATAAGTATTTGTCAGGAAATTGTCTAATAGATTTAAGCATTCATTGGTGGAAAGAAGTAAATTGATGGATGGGTTCTCAAACTAGCCAGTCACCAGAATCACTTCAAGAACCTATTAAAATTCAAATTCCTTGGCCTCACTCATAGAAATTCTAATTTAGTATGTCTGAGATGGAGCCTGAGATTATGTATTTTTATGGAAATCCTCATATGTCTCTATGTGAAACTAGCTTTGAGTTCTACCACCCTACGTTGGTGTTTCTCAAACTGGAAAATGCATAGTCCCCCCGAAATATGGGGAGGACTGGATCTGCAGACCTCATTTTAAGAAATATTGCACCTAGTGTCAAGATGAAGTAAGCACCCTGCAGTTATGATTTTTACTTTGGTTGAATTATTTTATCTTATAAATATGTGGTATATATTCTAGTAATAATTCTTAACTGAAAGCTTTATAGATTGTCTTTAATTTCTTGAGAGAGTGTTTTTCCAACCTGAACACACTCTTAGCTGCCCAAGAAAATAGTTACATAAACCAGTTTGAGAAACATTGTACTAGAAGTTGTCTAGAGACCCTGAGATTTAAAAATCCGGTACCTGGAGTTTCTGGTTTGGGCTCAATTGACTCCTAAGTAAAGGTGGCCAGAAAATAATGAGGGCTAGCCGTGGGAGAGGCTACAGGGGCCAGGGAAGGGAGGGGTTGCCAGTTAGGCCTTGAGGGAAGGATCCACAGGTTTTAGAAGCCCTTTTCCCCAGAGCCTTGCTCAGTGCCTGGCACATAGTAGGCAGGGGATAGATATTTGTTGAATGAATGAGGGAAGGAGGAAGATGATAGGTGCCAGGTTTAGTTATAACCAGAACCTCTGCCTGGATTTTTGGCTGAACTACCCAAAGCTGTGACTCTCCACATCTTCCCCAGGGAACTTGGTTTCTGCTCTAACTGGCTTGAGTAAGTGAATGAAGGAAGGGCGGGCACAGATCTAACTTTAAGCCCTCAGGGAGCATGTGAGGACAGAAAATAAATTTGCAAATGAAATTACCAAGGGAAATAAAATTGCTGGCCAAAAATCATAATCCCTTTGCTCCTAAAGTATAGAAATGCCTTGGTTTGCTAGAGAATTGAATTTTTTAAACTTCTTTTTTATTATAAAGAAAACATGGCTGGGCGCGGTGGCTCACGCCTGTAATCCTAGCTCTCTGGGAGGCCGAGGTAGGCGGATCATTTGAGCTCAGGAGTTCGAGACCAGCCTGAGCAAGGGTGAGACCCCGTCTCTACTATAAATAGAAAGAAATGAATTGGCCAACTAATATATATAGAAAAAATTAGCCGGGCATGGTGGCACATGCCTGTAGTCCCAGCTACTTGGGAGGCTGAGGCAGCAGGATTGCTTGAGCCCAGGAGTTTGAGGTTGCTGTGAGCTAGGCTGACGCCAAGGCACTCACTCTAGCCTGGGCAATAAAGTGAGACTCTGTCTCAAAAAAAAAAACAAAACAAAACAAAAAAACAACAACAAAAAAAACATATGCTGGGTCAGCCAGGATAGGCTGGCTTATGCCACAGTAATAAACAACCCCCAAATCTCAGTGAAAAAAAAAAAGAGTCTTAAGCTCCCTCACCTTGAGGAAAGAATATCTATTAATACAAAAATTATTAGTAATGCTTCTACATGGAAGATTGCCTCATCTCCTCATTTATAACTTTAATGAATAATTTATTTATACCAGTATGGACTCACGGATATTTATTTTATACCTTGGGTTATAACATAATACTATTTCGTTTTATATTTTTGTTCAGATTGGTCATTGGGAACTCTTTCAGCGTATACAATCTTTAAAAACTTTTGGTTATTGGGAACTCTCTCAGCAGCTCCTGGGACCGTTAACAGATTCCCATCAATGTGGGGTTTCCCTTTTCGTGCTTCCTTACTACCTAGCTCTACAAGATGCTCCAGGCTCATCGTGTGTGTTTCTCACCCCAGGAGGAGAATTAGCCATTTCTCCAAGGAGCCCTGGTTTCTTTCACTGGAGAATTATACTAAACCTATGATCTGGGTGCTAGATGTGCTCATTGCTACTGGGGTGTTGTTTCTTTAGAACGTCTCAGCTGACAGAGCAAGGATACATAGGATACATAGGGGCATATATTAACCTTTGTATGTATATACTTATAAATATTTCTATATGTAACTATTCGTGTATCTTTTAAGTTAAACTTGAGTTCATACTGATGCATCTAACTCATTTCCACATGTGTCATTCTTATATGTCTATAAATTTCTACTTTTATAGTGAGAAACCTGAATTTTACCTGCTACTCATTTATCTGACTGTTTAATAATATATGTATGACAGTATTAGCACTGGTAACCCATTCTCTTTGGGAAATAACTTTATCAACTAAAGTACAGTGTTTATGTGCAGTATGTACTGCCTTTAGTTTTACAGACTTTACTCATGTCCAAAGTCACTTAAGTCAAAACTTTTCTTCTTACTTTCATCGAGGAGGTAATATTATACATTTGTAGCACAGTTAGATTCTCTATTCATGATCTGAAGTCCTTCCTGGAATTTCTCAACCTTAAAAATGATCTTTTAAATTTTCATTTACTAAAGTTCATTCTTTGTTCTGTAAAATTCTGAGTTTTGAAAATGTATAATGTCATGTATTTTCCATTACCAGGGGTGGGGAACCTTTATGTTGGAAGCCTGCATTAATTTAGCTGTAATCAAATAAGACCGCATTCAAGAAACTTCAATTAGATATACTTAAAAATGTACATTATTTTATAAAAATCTAACTACTATATACTCAATCATTTCAAAAACTGAAAACTATTTGTTAATTTTAAAGTTAACCTTTTAATGACTTTGTTGTGTCTGCTTTTTGTTGGAAAGCATTTGAATATTTGGTTGCCACATTGAGGTCCACAGTTTCAGTGATCCTCTAGATGGGTATCAGTCATTTGTGACCTTAACGGCATCCTGATCTGGGTTAGGTAGGAGACTGTAGATTCACAACAATAAGTGGTTGAAAAGCAAGAAAGCAGTTTTGGGGCATGTTGCTGAAGACATGGGTATTCTGCATTTTTCCATATTTCAATGGGATCTTTCTCAGTATGAAAACAATGATGTTAAATGTCATCTACTCAGAAAGCTCAATTAATACCATCTGTAGTTCTTTAGGTGCATCGATGATATCAACTGGGTGAGGCTTAAATGCTAATTTGAGTGTGATATCATGATTGTCAAAGTCAGTGAACCTTTCATTGCATTCTATAATTAATAAGTCTATAACAGCTGCGTATTCTTCAAATGATTCACATATATCATCCTGCTCACCAATGACCTTTGTTAACTGGGGGAAAGGTTCATCCAAATTTCCTTTTGAAGAGATACTTTGAAAAAAGATTCAATATGCTTGGATTTTTGGCTACATATCATATATAGACTTAGCTTTATCTTGCAAAGAAATATTCAGATCCTTTTGATTAGATATGATATCACACAGACAATACTGCATTCCTATAGAAATCTTCTTCCAATAATTCACATTGCTGATTCTGTTCTCCATAAAATTTAATTATCTGTTCTCACAGAGATAAAATTTTGGCTATGTCTTGTCCCTGTGATAGCCAACACACTTTAGAATGATACAGCAAATCCACACTGAATACCTCATCATTCAACTTTAGCATGTTATGAAACTGATGAAGCCATGTTGTGTTCACACGAATATAGTTAACAGTACTTATAACTTTTTGCAAAGTGTCACTTAAAATAGTAATTTTAGCACAGAGATTTTGCTAATGTAAGATATAAAAAAAGAAATGAGAGTGTCTATATCTGTTAATACTTTTTTTTATCTGTGCAATAAACCCTTCATATTTTCCTGTCATGGAAGGTGCACTGTCTGTACATACACTCAATACATTTACCAAATTCAGTCCAATTTCACAACATTTATCTTGAAAGTTGTTGACATCTATTCCCTGTGTTCTGTTTGCAAGAGTGCCCAAAGTGAGTAACCCTTCCTAGCAAAGAAAATCTGTTATGACCCCAATGAAGTATAAAACTTCACAAGTCAGCATTATCAGTTGATTCATCCAAAGCAATTGAATAGTATATACTTTCCTTTTGAAGTATTGCATGAAGTTGTTCTGTTAAGTTGATGGCCAATTCATGCTGCTGATCAGTTATGGCTCTACTTGACAGAGGCAGTTGTTTGTGCTTTGAAATGTTATCAGGGTCTAAGCATCCTTTGACAATGCATTCTTTCACAATTTCTCCATCACTGAATGGCTTCCCTTTTTTTCCTCCCGAATATATGAGCTACTTTATAAGTTACTTCACTGGAATTATTTCTAGATCTTATTGCTACTTGAAAGAATTGTCTTTGCTTTTGCTTTTCATCTTTTAATTTCTGCAGTACAACCTTTTGTGCCTTTCCCTCTAATTTAAAATATTCAGAGCTGCTCCGTTGAAATGGGGAGGGGCTGTGCACAGGGGTGAGGTGGAGGACTGTGTTTGCTCAGAGGTGAAATTCCATGTCCCTGTTGTCTTCATCATTGATCCCCCAAAGTGAGACCTGAACAGGAAAAGCAAATCATGGTATCACTAAGCTTCTTTGTCTCCTTTTTTCTGGATTGAAAGATTCTAAAGAAGCTCATACAATCTCTGAATGAATATTTTTCAGTTCCTTTTATTGGTCAAAAAATGAAAGAAAAAATATAATTTTAAAAATATTTTATTAATAAAATAGTTATTTTGATTTTTGTACTCTTTGGAATTTCAGTATTTATAATTAAAAGGAAATATAGTGAGTAGGGTTTAAAGAATAGACATAGTGGCCACAAGTATCATATAATGATTTTGTAGTATTAGTTGTGTAGAAAATTGTCAAGTAGGTAAAACCACAAATCAAGGCATAAATGACAGAAAGAAACCATAGTGCCTATACAGTTAACCTTTGTGTATCTCCTTCTAATCTCTTTCTTCTGCATGTATGTTTAAACTATAAGCATATTAATTTACTGTTTTAAACCTAAATTTTTAAAGCTCTGACTGTGCTGGTGTCTCTTTTAAATTTTTGTTTCTAGCTTCTAATACAATCCTAAGCAATGATATGCATGCATTAAAAGTTTTAGAAAGAAATGGACTCAACAATCAATAAAGATTATCTTATGCATTTTTAATCATTTGAGAAATTTTTGCCTTAAACTTGACTTTTTAGTTAATATTGCTATCACTACTTTTCTTTGGTTTCATTTGCCTAATATGTTTTGCCCATTGTTTTATTTTTAAACCATGTTATTTTATTTTAGGTGGACGGCTGCTCTTTGACTAGTGTATAGTAGAGTTTGCTTTATGACACTATGAATCTTTTGTTTTATAATTGGATTCAACCTTTATATTTATTGTTGTAACTGATGTTACCTCTTATTCTGCTCTCTTGTTTCTTGCTTTTTGGTTCCTTTTTTCCCCATTTCTCTATCATCTGCTGACCTAGATTTTGTTTCCTTTGCCCCTACCTCGCCTTGTGCTATGAAAAAGCACAACCTATTTTTTTTTTCTGCTATTACTTAGTGCTATGATTTTTGCCAGCAAATTTGAATCTATTATCTGTAAGTATCAGCACCAGCAAAAGAATTGGTCTTGCGTTCCCTTCACCTGATAAATTCCTGGGTGCTGGTTCCTTGATGAGGGCTCCTGGTCCTGCCAGATGCCATGAATATTACTGAAGATATTTTGTAGACATTAAGAGGATAGCTCTGGTCGGCCAAGGAAATGGTGTTTTAGGGGCAGATGCCAGTTTTGTAGATTCCTTCATATTATACATCAGAGTCGTCCCTCTGTTGCAGTGTCAGCGATAATACCAGTCACAACAAGGGCCTTTCAATCACAGAGGTTGTTTCAACTACTTAATTATGTTATTATTTTGCTCTCAGAGTAGCTGCTTCAATAAATAGAACTATCTCCAAATTATTTTGAAAAACAAAAACTTTTTAAAAAAACAGAAAAATTCTAGAAAATTTTCTTCTTATAATTATTTTTTTCCCACCTAGTAATCTGTCTGGAAATAGGCAACATCAAAAAAAAAAAAAAAAAAAAAAAGAATCGTGAAGTTTCTGTTATATAATTTCCCTGAATCCAATTCCACTCCCTGATTGATTAGTGAGGGTCCAATGCATATAAATCATATTCCCTGCCCAAAAGTAGGTTGAAACCTTGTGAGGATACATTTTACACTATTACCTCAAAAAATAGGGCAATGTTATAATCACAAGTATTTTACCTTTTAAAAGAGTTATGGATTATCATTGTGTAATAAAATGGGCAAAATGCCTTCTCCACTGCTGAGCTCTTTCTTTCCTGCCTTATGTTCATGTGTTTTTATTTATTTAAAATCTCTTCTGAAATGTTTACCATATGCCAGGCAATGTGGCATACAAGCCCTTTACAAATATTAAGTCATTTATTTCTCATAACAACCCTAGAGGTAGGCGCCGATATTATACCTATTGCACAGATGAGAGGACTGGGGTTTGCCCACAGGCAGGACTGCCCAGAGTCGAGATTCTCAGACATCACACCCTATTCCCTCCCCAGCACCTGCAGCTGTAGGTTAAGGTGGGTCTTGGGGAAGAAGTAAGGCATGGTACAAACACTAAAATTCGAATTTAAAGCCTTGGTCTGTCACTCACTAATTGTGAATGACTGTGAGAGACAGAAGTATGGCTCGGGAACATTCCACACCCTAATCACTGGGAGTGTGGAAGATGATGAGATGTCAAGCCCAAGGATATGTTACCTTGCATGGCAGAAGGCACTTAGCAGATGCAATTAGGCATACTAATCGGTTAATTGTAAAATGAAGAGATTATTCTGGATTATCCAGATGAGCCCAATGTCATCAGCAGAGCCCTTAAAAGCAGAGGCAGGAGAGGAAGCCAGAGAGATCCAAAGCATGAGAATCATTCAATATGCCCTGCTGGCTTCCAGGTGGGAGTCATGTGTGGAGAACTGGGACCTCAGTCCTACAACTGCTGGAGACTGCATCTTGCCATCAAGAAGAATGAGCTTGGAAGCTCTTTCTTCTGGAGACCCTCCAGGAAAGAAAACAGCCCAGCTGACACCTTGCAAGATCGTGAGCAAAGAATCCAGTCATTTTGCATTGGACTTCTGACCTGCAGAACTGCAAGATAATAAATTGGTGTATTAAGCTGCTAAATCTGTAGGACTTGGTTATGCATCAATAGCGTACTAATGCAATGACTTTAGACAAGTTCCTGAAAGCCACTGAGTTTGTTTCCTCATCTGTAAAGAGGGGCTAATGGGAGGTGCGTTCCCTGAAGATGAAACAAAATCTACAGGATGGTTCAAGTACAGTTAAGAGTTCCATTCATGTAGCCACATTTCTCAGGTATAAAAAGTACATTGTACGAGTGGAGAAAAGGGTAACAAGGAAACCTTGAATGATGGAAGTGGTGCTTTATCTGAATTTCAAGGAATAGGCTGAGTTTTGCTAGCCGATTCAGATTAAAATTGAACCAGTAAAGAATTGAGAGGCAAACACTTCATCGTTTATCTAAATCTATCACACATGGCATAGAAGTATCAATTTGTGTTTTAACACGTGGAAGAAAACAACTGATATGAGACTTTGGCATCTTCCAGAGGCAACTTTCAATTCTAGAAAACAGAACAGGAGCAAAGAAGACAGAAATCAATACAGAATATATGCTGTGGTTCATACAGCAGCCTGGCTGGGGCAGGACCACTGCATGGCTCACTTCTCTTTCAACTCGTGCCCTATACTCTGTATGTGCAGCTGAAAGCTACGATGTTGCTATGTGAAGCACATCACTGCACACTTTAAAGCAAAGTGTGATTACAAATGCACATTTGTAATTGACATCTGATGTATTGGATGTAACAAGAGAACCTCTGCTTCTCTACAGAACGCAAAGGAAGCCGGACTGTGAAATGAAGCCACCAAGATTTTACATTGTCTTAATTCAGAGATTACAGCGCTCTGGCTTGTTGGGAAACACCAGTAAGGAGGAGGGAGCAGGGAAGGTGACGGTGGAGGGACGGCGTGGGATGGTTTGGCTTCCTAATGCTGCCACAGCAAAGTGTGTGTCCTAAAGCAACAGAAACGGATTCTCTCAGTTCTGGAGGCACGTAGTCCAAAAGCAAGGTGTTGGCAGGCACCTTTTGGAGGCTCCCAGGGAAATCTGTTCCATGCCTCTTGCTAGCTTCTGGGAGCTGCTGGCATTCCTGGGCATTCCTGCTCCGGTCTCTGCCTCTCTTTGTCCCTTTCTGTCTCTTACAAGGACACTGGTCATTGGGTGCTGGGCCCATGCCCCCCTGCCAGCTAATCCAGGATTATCCCATCTCAAAATTATTAACTACATTTGTAAAACTGTTTATCCAAATAAGGTCACATTCACAGGTTCCAGAGGTTAGGACTTGGATGTGACTTTTCTAGGGGTCACCATTCAACTCATCACAGGGATTTTTACCTAAAACTTATTGAGAAATAGCACACACCTTTATAAATGTAGGATAATAAAAGAAAATAAGAACGCAAGCTCAGTGTGGCTAATTGAAGTGGATGGTATATGAAGTTAAACTACAACATAAATCTCCTCTAATTAGGATTTCAGGTAAATGTTAGTATAATCTTCTACTTGAGGAGAAAAGCTTATTTTTAGAAGAAAAAAAGTTTATATCTCTGAAAAAGTCAAGCCATTATTACCAGCTGGAATTCATAAACTTTCCCCCTCCATTGCAGACTTGCAAATATTCTAACCTCAAAAATAGGAAAACGTTAAGAAATATAGTACATGTAAACTATATGTCATTTTTCAACTTTGATTTTCATTTTTAGAAACTATTGCCGTTGCGGGGTCCGACAATCTCAGTTGGTGATTGTAGTTATTCAGCATTGTTTGTTTTGCCTTTTTTTTCTTTTATCATGTGTTTTTTATTGAATCATCTTTATTTAGCAAGGTTTGCATGAGATTAAGCTAACTTCTAATTATTGTCTTAATAACTTCCTTATAAGTTAACATATGTAATAGTGCTTTATAATGTAGAATAGCAGGCAGATTTAAAGTAGAATTTCATTGGCCAAAGCAAGTCCCATTGCTGCATTTAATTTTAAGGTATAACCAGAACTTGGAAAAAAAGGCTAGACTATTTGTGAACAGCCCTAACAACCAGGGCTTGGAATTCCAAACTCTATATGCCAAAAAATGATCATGTACTAACTACAAAATAGCAATCAACTTTTGGCTTCAGTTATGGGGTGTTGACAAGTAAATTCTATTTACATCATTATCTCTGGAACAAACAAGAAAGAGTATAGAGTATTCTTATCAAAATTTCTTATGGAAATGACAAAAACACTGCCAATCTTGTTGTTCTTCATTCTTAGCTGAGATTTATTAATAGTTAGAGAATATAATTTCCAGAACATGATAGTGTTCTGTAGTTCCAAACATTTGAGGTGTCTGTATGGAACTAACAGATTGACGTGTGTGTGTGTGTGTGTGTGTGTGTGTGTGTGTGTTTGTGTATGAGACTCGGGGCTTATGATGGATCGTAAGCACAGCCACAAATTCCTCCCTTCGTATAGTGAGTGCCCCTTTGCAATGTCATTTGTTGTTTTTCTTATCAAGGAGTAGATTCTCTTTCTCTACCCCCTTGAAAGTAGGTTGGATTTCTGCCCAGTCCCACCTGCTGGCCTCAGAACTGTGAAGGAATGAAATTGGGCTGTTTTGAGCCACTAAGTTTGGGTGGTTTGTTTGTGGCAGTAGATAGCAAGGCAGCATTAACCAACTTATCCTGACTGATATGTGTGTGTATGTGATATACATCTGTGTATATACTTTGTATGCACACACTGATATATATATATATATATATATCTCACATTCACTCTTTCAGCAGGCGAAATAAGGAATGTGATTCAGTGTTCATTTTATAAACAAGGAAACTCAGATGTTCACTGAAACTTTCGTCATTTGTATCAAGATAATTTAGCAGATGGCTAGATTAAAGGGGTCTTACAAAATGGGCTTGGGGAAATCATTCTCAAATAGTCAATTCTTCTGTAGACAAATGATATTAAAACCAGATTGTGAGGCTGGAAGATAAGTATCTTTGTTTTTTTTTTCCTTCATCCTGATGCATTCCAGAAAACATTATTCAGTCAGTGCCAGATGTGATCAAGACCACCTTTGGGGTCAGAAAAGATAGCATCCATTCGCCCTTAGGAGTTTAGGATTACATCACTCCTAATGAACCCTCCTGTGATTAGTCAAGCCCAACTCATTTGGGCTTAAATGCAACAAGGAAATTCACTGATGCTTCTAATATAGAAAGTCTAGTATAAAAAGTTATTAAAAAATCTTTCAAGTTATTTTATCTAAGGAAGAGGGTTGCTTTACAAGAAGAAAACATAATTCATGCTGATTGGAGTGTATGGCTAGAAAGAATAGAATTGGTTAAGGTGGAAAGGTTTTAATTAAAAGGGAAATTTGGATGGAAACTATGCATTAGTTTTATGTTGCTGTTATAACAAATGGATGAAACCATGATGTGTGAAAACAACACAAATTTATCCTGCAGTTCTATAGGTCAATAGTCTACTACAGATCTTTCCAAGCAGAAATCAAAGTGTTGGCTGGGCCGGGTTTCTTTCTTGAGACTCTAAGGGAAAATTATTTCCTTGCTCATTCAGGTGTTGGCAAAATTAAGTTCCCAGTGGTTGTAGGACTGAAGTCTCCATGTTCTTACTGGCTGTCAGCTAGAAGCTGCCCTTAGCTCCACCAGCCTCTCTCAGACTCGTGTGTTGATATTCCTTGGTTTTCCATTCTCTAGACCCCCATCAGGCTTGCATGGGAACACATTTTCTCATACTCACTGCAATCCTGTTGAATAAGTAGCAGCTTTTAAATTGGATTATCAACCAGTGTTGCTACCAATTACTTGCATATCAATAGCAAGTCATTTGGGGTAAATTAATTTGATCTGCGGGTAACTCATCCATTATTGATTGTTTGGTAGATTTAATTCCAGAAAGTAACTGGGGTACTGTATTGCAACAGTTACACACCATACAGCATGCGGTTCTCAGCCCAGCAGCACTGCACCGCCTTATGAACTTGTCTGAGATGCATCTGCATGAGCCCTACCGCCAACTACTGGATCAGAGACGTTCTGGGGGTGGAGTCCAGGAAACAGCATTGACAAAGCTTTCTGGTGAACCTTCTGCAAATGAAAGTGTGAGAACTGTCGCTATCATGGTTGAGAGACTGGATTCTAGGGCCAGGCTGCCTCGGTTTACATCCTGGCTATCCCACCGCAGGCCGGATGCCCTGGGGAGAAGCACTTGGCCTCTGTGAGACTCGGGTTCTGCATCTGTAAAATGAGATTCAAAAGAATTCTTACCTCCCAGAGTCTTTGAGAGGATTAACTGAGTCAGTACATGCCGAGTGTGTTCTGAACGGTACCACGCAAATAGTAAGCACCCTCTCAGTGTTGCTTTGATTCCAGGTGAGAGAGCGGGGGTGTAGAACTGTCTGTCTTACTTGCCATGCCATGTCCAGAGCCCAGCGTGGGGACGGCGGTGGGATGGAGGGAGGACCCCGCACCAGGAAGGCTGGGCGAGCATTCGGCCCCTCATTCCTCACTTCCACGTCCTTGAACAAGTCGAGTCTGTGTGACCCCTGTTTTTTATTAAGTTATGGTACAACACACATAACATAAAACTTGCCTTTTTAATCACTTGTAAGTGTGCAGTTCAGTAGTGTTAAGTACTTTTACATTGTCGTGCAACAGATCTCCACGACTCTTTTCATCTTGCAAAACTGAGACTCTGTACGGATTAGATTATGACTCCCCCCGCACCTAGGAATCCCCACCCTACTCTCTGTCTCTGAGACCTCGACTACGCCAGGCACTTCACAGTATTGAAGCCACACAGTGTTTGTGTTTATGCCTCTGCCTTATTCACTCCCCTTAATGTCCTCGAGGTTCATCCGGGTTGTAGCATGTGTCAGAATGTTCTTCCTTTTGAGGCTGAATGATATTCCGCCCTATGGCTGGACCACCCTATGGCTGGACCGCCCTATGGATGTCTGTTTTGAACATGGCTTGCCTTCAAGTCTGTACCTAAACATCACCCTGTCTCCTGTCCTGCTGGGGCCTCCATCAGGAAGCATAGTGCACGGAGGCAGGTGACCGAGCCTCCAGAGCTGGGATATTGCAGTAGACAGCAAATGGCTGCAGTAGACAGCAAATGCCCAACCGCCTGTTTCCAGACTCTGTGGGGAGTGGTCTGGAAACCCAAGAGACTGTGCCCTCGATCACAGTAAACATGGGTGATTGTAGAGACAAAGGGCAGGAGAATTCACTGAAGCCCCAGCCCTGCAGGGCTGTGGCTCAGTCTTGTTCAGAGGCAGGGCGATATAAAAAAGGAAACGAGTAATAAAATGACTATCTTCTTTTTTTTTGAGACAGAGTCTCACTTTGTTGCCCAGGCTAGAATGAGTGCCGTGGCATCAGCCTAGCTCATAGCAACCTCAAACTCCTGGGCTCAAGGAATCCTGCTGCCTCAGCCTCCTGAGTAGCTGGGACCACAGGCATGCACCACTATGCCTGGCTAATTTTTTCTATATATATTAGTTGGCCAATTAATTTCTTTCTATTTATAGTAGAGACGGGGTCTCACTCTTACTCAGGCTGGTTTCGAACTCCTGACCTCGAGCTATCTGCCCGCCTCGGCCTCCCAGAGTGCTAGGATTACAGGTGTGAGCCACCGCGCCCGGCCAAAATAACTATCCTCTATTGAGTGTGACCCCTGTGATGTAATAAAAATGTTGGCAACCTGTGTTTTTCCTCCTAATATTTTTAGATAATTGATATATGCCCCAAATCAAGTTTTCATGCTGCAGTAGACCTGACTGAGGGGCTGAGTGACGACACATGACTCCTGATGTCCCGTGGCCACCAGCATGGTGGATCTCTAGGCACACTCATACAGATGGAAGATCTCAGGGACTGAGGAAACAGCTCCAAGCTATAGGGCTGGGCGGATTGTTCCTAGTGAGAGCCAAGTTGAGCCTGAGATCTGTCATTAAATGCAGGGCTGTCATTCTCCTCCTGAGGGTAGCTGGGCCAGGTCTTGCGTGGTAAGACCCCATAATTGGGATGTTAAAGTGGCTTTTCAGAGCCCAGCCTCCCTCACTGCAGTCCCTTGTTCTCCTGGGGCAGAGTGCATGGGGTCCCTGAGCTTCCCTGAGTCACAAGGGTGGGTCTGCGATTCAAATTGTGCGCTTTGAGAGTCTAGGAACGGATTTTGTCAGTTTTCTAAGGGGTTATCAAACTTTGGGGAGATGAGCCTTGCTGGAAAATCAATAACATACATATTTATTATACCTGGATGGCAATTTGCTAATTTGCCACGGGGGATAGATTTTGCTGGCGTGATGATATGCGTGTCCAGGGCAACCGGCCCTGCACAAGCGGAGTGCAGGCTGGGAACAAAGGGCGTGAGAGGCTTCGGGACATGCTCTGGTTACACTGCGTGTTGCTAGACCCGAAATTACGTGCTCGTGATTAGAAGATGACGTCGTACTGTCATGATGGTTTTATAGGAAATTTATAACCGTCGTTCATTTTTCTTGAGTCCTTCAGTTTTGAGATTTCTCTGCAAATTAAGTATATTAACTCACTCCCTTATACTCATTGAGCTTTTTCTCTGATTATTACTCATCTTTTAATATTGTAGCTTTTTTGATCTGATAAAAGTTTAAATTTTTAAGTCATGATATTTGTCAGTCTCCTCCTTTAAATATTAAATCCTTCCCCAATTAATTTTTATTGAGATATGCATGCAACATATGATAAGGTTCATACTTTGATGGGTTTGGCAAATACATGCGTCCTGTAACCAGGACTAGAATCTAGATGTAGGGCATTCCCCTTCCCGGAGGAAGTGCCCTCAGGCCTTGCTGCAGCCCATTCTCCCAGATTCCTGGTCGGGCCCCAGCCCCTCGTTGTTCTGATTCCTCTCACTGTAGACTAATCTTGCCTATTCTGAAACTTCATGTGAATGCAGTCATCCAGGGTGTTCTCTTTTATGTTTGCCTTTTTTCCCCCAACATAATATTTTTGTGTTTCACCTACGTGGTTACATGTTTTGGGCTATGATGAATAAAGCTGCTATGAACATCTTGTCCCCATCTTTGTGGGCACGTGCTTTCATTTCTTCTGGGGATACAGCTAGGAGTGGAATTGCTGGATTACAGACAAAGTGTATGTTGAACTTTAGTTAAATAGCTGACAAACTGTTTTCCAGAATAGCTGTGTTACTTTCAGCCTCACCAGCAAGGAATGAGAGTTCCAATTTTTTCATATCTTCACCTGCATTTGTTTCATCTTTTAATTAATTTCTATGTAAATTCTGAGACAATGGGAATCTAACTTTACATTTCCCTAGTGGCTTAGCCACTTATCCTAATAATACAGTCTTCATCAAATAGTCCATATTGCTCATTGCTCTATATATTGGAACAGTTTTATATATATTTTTCTTTTTCTGGACCAGGCATTTCTTCCCTTATTTGTTCTGGGTCCATTATCACTCAGTTTGGTCACTGCTGCTTCATAATACACTTGAACATCTGATAGTGAAAGTGGAGCCTCTTTTCTTTTGTTCCAAAAGATTTCTGGCTATTCTCATGTATTTAATCTTATATGAAGTTCAGAATTCTTTTTCTAAAATTTTGATTTTTATAAGTCGAGGAATGATGGAAGGACAGAGAATAAAATTAAAGGATTGTTCCAGCCTTCTGAAAATTTTTGCCTAAGATAATAATAGCACAAAATCTTATTTTTTTTAAAAAAAGCATTAAGAATATAGCAAATGCAGGAAGGGTTTTTAAAAAATTCTATACCTAGCTAGAGTTCAGAAGTCTTTTTAATTAGAGCTTCAGGCATCATGGAAAGTCCTATGGAAAGTAATTTTAAAAGTTCTCCACTTCCTGGAATCTATTTTTAGAGGGGAATTTACATTTCTTGTTAATCTGCTCCAGATATGACTGGGAGGCTCTCGAGGCATGCCACCAAAATCACGCAGCTGAGCTCTGACACTCAGACCTTGGCCTGACTTTGCAAAGTCACCTACTGAGGAACCAGGTTTGTTACCAAGAGATCATTACAAACCACGAAGCCAGCTGCAACCTCACTTTCACACACAGAAATCACCTTATGACCTTGAAGTCTGGGTTTGGGAGAGAGAATGGTCGTGGCTCGCATCAAGGAAAGAACAGCAGACTTTGAATATTTGGGACTAGTTCTTTGTTTGTAACTAATTTTTAGAGCTATTCATTAAAATCTAAGACAGTGATTGATGTATGGTTTCTTCTTCTTCTTCTTTTTTTAATGTTTTCTGAAGCTTAAGATTCTGGGGAACCCAAACAGAAAATAACAAGAGTTGGCAAGAATGTGGAGAAATTAGAAATCCTTGTGTATTACTGGTGGGAATGTAAAATAATGCACCTGCTGTGGAAAAACAGTGTAATGAGTCCTCAAAAAATTAAAATAGAACTACCATATGATCCAGCAATCCCATTTGTGAACATATACTCAAAAGAACTGATGGCAGGGACATGCACAGATATTTGTATCCCATGTTTATAGTAACGTTATTCACAACAGCCAAAAGGGGGAAGCAACCCGGTGTCTGTGGACAGAGGACTGGACAAACAAAATGTGGTCCATGCATACAACGGGATATTATTCAGCCATAAAAAGGAAAGAAATTCTGGCACATGCTACAGCACGGATAAATCCAGAGGACATTAGGCTAAGTGAAATAAGCCGTTCATGAAAGGACAAATACTACTCATAAGTGGTACTGAGAATAATCAAATCATAGAGACAGAAAGTGAAATAGTTGTTGTCAGAGGCTAGGGTGAGAGGAGAGTGGGAAATGGGAAGCTATTGTTCAGTGGGTATACAGTTTCAGTTTGCAAGATGGAAAACGTTACACAAAAATGTGAAAATACTTAATGCCACTGAATTGTTCACTTAAAATGATTAAAATGATGAATTTTGTTATGCATATTTTATCACAATTAAAATAATTTATTTTAAAAGTGAATGCAACAAACAAAAAGAGTCCAGATTCTGAAAAACTATTCAGGGTCATTGTATTATGTTAAATGTGGGTATGATAAGAATAAAACCAAACAAGTGCAAAATTTGAATGTGTCAGTACAATAAAAGTTTATTTCTCATTCTTTCAGTCTATTGTAGGTTTGCTGGGGACAGGCGGAGGTGTTGAGTCTGCTCCATACAATCATTCTGGGTGCAACATCTCTCCATATTATGACTGCACCTTCCTCCAGCTCCTTGGAATCCTCTCTAGTCAGCCAGGGGAGGAGGACGGAGGGGAGGATGGCACTTGGGTACTTTTCATGGGCCAGGCCTCAGGGTGGCCCATGTTGGTCCTGGTCTTGTTCCACTGGCAGGACTTTGTTGCAGGGACATGCATAATGCAAGGGACACAGGGAGACACCACCTAGCTGTGTGTCCAGGAGGAAGGAGTCTCAGATAGTCCGGAGAACAGTGGGTCTCTGCTATAGACATTGTGCAGTTGAGTCCCACTATGAGGGCATATTTGATGAACGTATTTCTGGAAAGATCAGTGATCTTCCTAGCAGTTAGAATCCTGTAGGAGAGAAATTTCTTATGGGGAGCAGAGAGATGTTACGAATGATCAATCCTACCTCTCAACGTGGTAATACATAGTCATGTGAACATACATGTAATTATTTTAATTAACCCACATTTTGATCTGAAAATATATTGCCTTAGCAACAGATCTCTAAATGTCCTCCTGACATTCAGGCAGAGGGACTTGCGGTGATAGTCCTACCTAAGATCAGATCAAGTTCATAGCTGGGATAGTATAGACAGGTGATGCGTCCCACTGGCATCAGGTGAAAATATGGAAACCTGGCCACTAGGGGCTCGTTGCCAGGCTGTAGACAACTTTTCAGTCTCCTCAGATGCTCTGGCAATGAACTGGAACAAGAATGGTTGGAGGAGCTTGGGGAGCTACTGAGTCACAGCCCAAGCTTTAGTGAGTGGCTTCTCACCCCTGGGAAGTTCATCATCCTCAAACCCTCACCGGGGATGCTTAAGAAGGAGCCCCTTCTGCACAGCGCTGGATCTGCACTCACTCAGATGAGATATAGACTCACCTCTATTGATAGTTAATATTATACATATATTCATAAACTTGGGTTTGAGTTAGAATCTTAAAAAAATGAGAGTTTTAAAATTGGTTACAGATTTCTCCATTAAATATGCTTACACGAACATAAAATATCTTTAGGAATGTGAATCATCACTTCTCAATTTATCTTCTTTGTCAGATCAGAATTTAGCATGTTGGGTGTTCTTAAGTAATGCTCACATTATTGAAATATGTCACATTTTACTCTGGAAATTCCTTCATTGCCTATTTCTGGTTTGGCCTTCCCCCTCCAACACAAGTCCTTATCTCCCTCCATAGCTCAACCTATTTAAGCAGTAACTGACCCTGTTATTTAAAATATAAGTTAGATTTGATAGACACATGAGGATGAACTCAGCAGTGTCTATGTTGGACTGGAAGCACTGTCCCTCCCCAGGGCTGCCTAATTCATCATCTCGAGAGTGTCGTTGATCTGATGACAGATTACGTGCAGGTTTTCCATTTGCAATTTCTCTGCATGACAGCACAGTCTTCTGATACTTTTTCTACTCCAAGTCCACCAGAAGCACATAGAGGAAATCTTGATATTCACTAAGTCTTCAAAACCGTAGCCATTATACAAATCATTTCCCAGCCAGTCTTCGGCCAGTTCTCTGTCACACCTTTCTGCAGTGGCATTCATGAGCAGTTATATTTTTATTTTAAACATCTAATTATTTGTTCATTTAATGAAAATTGGTGAGCACCTTAGTATGTGACAGGTTACTGGGGATACAGCAGTGAACAAAAATTGTTTCTGTTCTTTTTGTTATTTTTATTTTTTTTATTTTAGTGTATTATGGAGGTATAAGTGTTAAGGTTACATATATTGCCCATGTCCCCCTTCCTCCTCGAGTAAGAGCTTCAAGCATGTCCATCCCCCAAACGTTGCACATCTTACTTATTGTGGTTGTATATACCCATCCCCTCCTTCCCCCTCTCGCCCGCCCGACACCTGATAAATGTTACTCCTATATGTCCACTTAGGTGTTGATCCGTTAATACCAATTTTCTGGTGAGTACATGTGGTGCTGGTTTTTCCATTCTTGAGATACTTCACTTAGTAGAATGGGTTCCAGCTCTATCCAGGAATATACAAGAGGTGCCATACCACCATTGTTTCTTAAAGCTGAGTAGTATTCCATGGTATACATATACCACATTTTATCTATTCTAATGGAATTTTGCATTCTAGGAAGAGGGACAGATAATTCAAAATATGTTGGATAGAAGTGAGTACCAGTAAAACAGGAGAGTAAAGCAGGGAAAGGGGGCACAAAGTGCTGGTGACATGGGATGGGGTCATCACATGAGGTCTTTTTGATGAGGAGATGTTTGAGTAGAGATGTGAATTAAGAGAGGACACAAATCCTGTGTCTATGGAGGAAGGAATGTCCCAAGCATGTTAGACTTCAGCTTTCACAGATGGCAGGATGCTCACACCGTGGGCTCCATCCTGGCTTTCGGTGCACTGCCCCAACAAAGCTTGATGCAAAATCAGAGGCTTAGCGCTTTGTAAGCCCTAATGCGACAGATCTGGAGCTACACAGAGACTCTAGGCAATGGCATAGAAATGGGTCCTTTCATCCTACGTGGCCGGGAGTGTGTGGAAAATATACCACGCATAGGCAATTTTTATTTTGCCTTTTCCCTCCCATTTTTTGTTTAGTGTTCTTAGAGGCAAATGAAGATGCTGATTTAGAAAAAAAAAATCAACTTCTTTAATTTGGGAAAAAAGTTTGGTAAAGGAAGCCATAAATGAGCCTAGCCGGTATGTAAGACTGTAATTCTTAAGCAATGTTAGAACAGGCTTCTGTTTCTATCATTTTAGAAAATACAAATTTTCCTATTGTCGTACTCTTCATTTATAAATTGTGAGCAAGAATTGGCTGTATCCAATACCTCTTCTTGGAAATCACCAATTGTCTATTCCTCTATTATTAATTTTATTTTTCATATAAAAATTGCCAGGGCCAGTTGCAGACCATCTATCTCCATTTGGGCTATAAACTGCTTATAATTAAGTCTGGTTTTTAATTGTAAATTTATGTGCTGGCCATTATATCTGAATTAAAGCAGCCATATTTGTTAAGTATTCCCAGTTTTAGATAAGAAATAAATGCCTATTATTAAAAAAAACAAAGTACAGCCTCTCAAAACCTTTTTCCCAAAATGAAGGATATTAGCTGTTCTGTCGGTCATAAATGCAGCTTTACTTTAAAAATTTTTTTCTTTTGCTCAAGGGTATTGACAAGAGTGGATACAGTTTGCATATTTTAACCTCTTAAATAACAAATGAAAAACAAATGTAAATGTGGCTCCACTTTTAATACACTTTTGCATGGTGCAGAACAACTTACTGGAACATGCATGGGCATATTTGTGTTTCATTAAAATCTGTATTTGAGATACAGCTTGCCTTTAGACATGTTACTGTGGACTTTTGATTGAATTATAGGAAATTGGGAAAATAGAAACCTATAAGGTTACATTCCAAAGAGATTGTAGGGAAGCCATCACTCAAGGGGATTTTGGAAAAAAGATAAGATACAGCTGAGAAACTACACTGAGGCAATACATTAGAGTCAGCAGACCTCTGCACAAATCTTTTGTAAAGGTTTCCAAGTCTTACTAAATATTATACTTCTCTACATAACATTTGCCATATTATGGCCAGAAGAATAATGGCAGATAGCTTATTTCAAATGCAGCTGTGATCAGTTCTTTCTGAATCATTCTGCTGCTGCCAGACATTGCTAGTGATGTGTATGAATTCCACTCATGGCCTTTGGCAGGTGCCCGATAAGTATTTGTTCAATGGACAAATAAATAGATGCAATGCCAAAGGCCTGGGTGTGCCGTAATACTTAGCACATTTGCTAAATGAGGTAAGGTTAAGGTTGTTTTTAGTTGTAAAATAGTTCCTATACCACCTTGGTCACATCTATTTTTAATGTTGACCCTCAGAATTAAGCAAGTGTTTCTAGTTTTCTTTTTAACAAACTAGGAGTTGTGGACCTCAGGTCAAGCTCACTATAAGACCTGCCGGAGAAAAGAGTATTAAATCAAATTTGCAGCAAGTTAAAGGCAGAGGGGCTTTCCAGGTGGGAAGTGCTGGAGACAGAGCTGCTGCTTCAACAATGCCTGGGGGCCGACCTGCTGCCTCTCTCTGCGTGACAGTGTGGTCTTGCTAGAGCTGATTTGGCTCGAGATCCGAAGGTATCCAAGATGGCACTGGCCAGCCATGGTTTCTAGTTAAGGACAAAGATTGTTAGTATCTTTTTATAAGCCCCTAGTAGGAAAAAAAAGGACAAAGATGCTATAAGAAATTCACTTTTTCATTTTGATAGGACCCATTTTTTGCAAAGAACGTGTCATTCCTTGCTGCTGTCTTCTCAATGTGAGTACACGGCCATGGAAACCCAGCTGAGCTGTGTGACTATGCTCCTGCTCGGGGTGGCTCTCTCGTGTTCCCCAAGATTCTGACGCCTTGGCTCAGTGCGCTGGGATCTGCATCTGACCCTTCAGAAGGCACGTGTGTGTCCTCTTCCTGTCAAACTCCAGCCACCTGAAATGATGTGGGAACAATGCAAATAGATTACCTTGTAGATCTAATAGATCAGGGGTCCTCAAACTTTTTAAACAGAGGGCCAGTTCACTGTCCTGCAGACCGTTGGAGAGTGCACACTGTGGGCCTGGGACGAGTCGGCTGCTAAGCAAGACAGGCAGCTGCGGCAAAAGCACCCGGAGGACCTGATAAATGTCCTAGGCAGGTGGCATGTGGCCCGGGGCTGTAGTTTGAGGACGCCTGTAATAGATTATTTGGAAAAAATAAAATGCATAGAAATAGGATTCTTAAATCAGGTTTAAAAGTCATTTGAAACTAAAATGTGACTTAAATGTCTGTTCCCATCAATCCGCGTCTACACAAGAGGCTTGAGCTGGGTTAATTATAAGTCATCACGTGTTTCTCTGGCATGTTAGCTTGTTCTTTCCTCACTCCACACTGCTGTGTAGCTGTGGTCACATTTGCTTTCTCTGTCTTAGATCAAAGAATGATGCACTTTCAATATATCTGACGACAATTACCTTTGGTCTCATCCTGTTTTTATGGACAACAGTACTTATTTCATGATTGTGTGAATTCTTAAGAAGACAAGCTTCGTGAATCACTATGTTAAGTCAAAACTAGAAAAAAAAAGAGTAGACTAAAACCAGCAAAAACTCCACTACTGATGGGTTAATTGTTAGCATCATTCAAATTTCCTCCTCTACAGTAGAATTAGGATTGTATAAATTATGTTTCATGCCAGGCAGGAAGAATAGATAATAAATTGGTTTTATCTTTTTAAGTATAACAAGACAAAATTCAGATTTGTGAATAATGAGAAAGAATATTTCACAATATGGAACTTCTATATTATCATGTCATATATATATATATATATATATATATATATGGAGCCTGAAGTATACATAAATAAGTATTAATGATTACAGAAAATTATAATTAAAGGTTTCCTTTTCTAATATGTTACTAATACAATTTAAAATATATTGGACCAGTTTTATCTTATATAAATGGCTGAAAGGCCTTGGGTACCATTGTTAAATGTTCTTTATTTTTTGTACATTTTAGCAAGGGTTGCAGAGTCTTCTGTCTAGGCTTTGCAGTCCACAGTGGTGATATTCAGGTGCATGTATGTGGGGTTTGCACAGCCCTTCTCAAAAGCATGGTCATTAGCCTTGCCTTCGGAGGACAACAGGCACTGTGGATCCAGCCACCCACTGTGTTGCAGCGGAGGCTGCACCCGCCATGACTAAGAGAAATAAATCCACGGCAATCCCTTTGCTAGAATACCAGGCATTTGAATACTCCCTGGACCAAGGTATAGGGTACTATGTATCTTTTCTGGAGTTCTGTTTTCTCTTTTCACATATAGCAAGAGTTGGCATGGAAAATATCACTAATATCTTTACAGATCTGATGCAACGTGGTTCTGTATTAAGTTTACAGTATTGAATTCAAAAAGCCAAGTTCATGGTTTTTCATTCCCTCTGAATCAGTGGGATTCATGCTATATCTTGGTCACAGTTCTTATCCTTCATTCCACTTATTTGCCACCAATGTCCACAAAAGGTGGATAGATGACATACTATGTTATACCCTGTGAAAAACATTACAAAGTTTAGGCAATAATAAAGTTCGACCAGGAGTGCCTTTCTAAAGATGAGAAGCTTTATTTACTTTTCTTCATTATTTGTTCAGCAGCTGTGTTGAGAGCAATCTTATTTTTACCCACACATACACGCTATTCCTGGATACAAGGGACGGGTCAGTGTCCCCAAACCACATGAGCCGAGAAACCACAAAGCCTGGTCCCAGATTCCGAGGAAACAAAGAGCAACAATCTGAGTCTCCTGAGAAGTGACAAAATTGGGTCTTGATAAGGCTGCTTCCAGGGGGGAAGATGACACAAGACCCAGGGCAGCCGCTATGCCTGAAAACCTAGAATGCCCAGCCCTATTGTTTGACCATAGTTCTGAAATAATTATTGTATCTTTGAGGGGCAGAAAAAAATAAATTTGACTCCTAGGACAAAAGAGAGAACAATTTGATTTTGGACAAGGGCAGACATTATGCTATGAGTTTCAAGATCTCATGTACGTCATGTGTCTCATGTACGTCATGTACTTCTTCCATGTGTCCAGTCCAACGGTGGCAACCAACATGTATACAGATGTATATTAGGTTCTTTTTGACTATGCATCTTCTGGTAAAATGGAGCCATCAATGCCAAAGACATTCTGTGCAGTTTAGAATGAATACAACTTCGGATGCCCATATGGTAACCTTATGCTTTGAGAACTCTTCTATAGCACAATAAAAATCTGAGCTGTCAAAGTACGTATGTGATGGGAAAGGAATAACTAAATGCAGAGGGAAAGACTCCAAAAAAATAAATCTTCTATGTTTGAGAAAACTCTGTGAGTTTAGTGAACAGAGCACTGAATTCTAATTTACTGATCACAGGTTTGGGCCATAGGTGTGTTACTAAATGACTTTAACCACTTTGGTACCGGCATCGACTGTAGTCAATAACCACAGATGAACTGAGCATCGACTTTAGCCGACAGCCATGATATGACTTTTCTAATTTTTCATTTATCAAAATAAAATTGTGAACATTTAAAAATAACGTAATGAAAACATATATGTATATGTTACCTATTCTGATCTACATGCCAAGTAAAGCTGCCTGTAAAGTAAAACAAGCTTTCAGTGCTTTAAAGCTTTCCTCATCACACAAGAGAAAAACGGATTTGTCGTCAATGCACAGCACATACTGTCGTGCGGACTGTGAGTGCCGGCTGTGGGCGAGGTTTTGCGGCCGGTGAGCACTGTACTGAAGTGGTTAGCAGATAACTTCTCTGGCTCCAATTCCTAAATAAGAAAAGTAGAAAGCACATCACTGCTTTTCTGTATAGCTCACAGCTATTGTAGTATACCCAACATGACAAAAACCCACGGCAAGCTCACTTTAGGAAACCTTGGGAATTTGGGGGTTCATTTAAATGTCAAGACCAACAGTAAGTAAGGGCTGATTCTGGGGCTGACATGTCCTGAGCAGAACTTGGTCTTGCTCTCTTTTCTGGGCACTTCTGTCCTCTGGGTGGTCTCCATTCTTGGGCAGATTCAAGTCCTTCTTTCAGGGTGACAAGAAGGCTGCCAGCTTCTCCAGGCTACCATTCTGTCTTTTCAGAGAACCTGCTCCATCAGAAGTTCTGGGATCAGTTCTGACTTTACAAATTTGGGCCTCATGTTCATCTCTGAGTGGATTTCCCCTGGTCAGTGAGTGGATGCGTTAACTTCCACCCTGGGTTGTGTGCCTACTCTTGGATTCATGGATGGAAGCAGCCCCCAATAAGGTTCATAAACAAGGGTGGAGGAGAGGTGGTTCTTCCAAAGAAAGTCAGGTAAAGACAGGGGAATGAATGCTGCATAGACAAAACATGGGAGTTGTCCAACCTTTATGCAGGAACCCTTGGAAGAAATCTTTGTTATCATTGCAGCTACTAACATGGGAGGCAGTGATTCCTCATGGTTAAGCACGCACATAGGATTTGAGGTCAGATTGCAGTCCACAACTTGGAAACACTGATTTTTAACTGCATGACTGAGGGTAATTTCCAGACCTCTGTGCACCTGAATTTAACAGTATCCAAAGAGGAGAAAATACTGATTTTGTGCAGTTGTCAAGAGGGCAAATTGATACTATGTGTTTCAATTGTTTAGCATTTTAAGCACTAAATAAATAGCAAGTGTTCTGCCCTTTTCCAAAAGCCTCTGGCCTCAGATTTTTGCACTGTGAATTCTTTCCATCCCACAAAAAACCAGATAATTCCCATGCTATTTAAATTGTTCTGGTGCATGGAAAGTAAGAAAAGCTTAACCGTTTTTTGATAAATCCAGCATAACGTGGATAATCAAATTTATCAAATATAGCACCACAAAAATTTACAGACCAATCTTCTTTATGAATAAAGGAGCAAAATTTCTAAATGACATAGCAAACGCAATCAGCCACACATAAAGAGGTTAGGATACCATGGCTCATCGGGTTGCTTTCAGGAAAGCCAGTGTTGACTCTCTCAGCTCTCGTCGGGACTTCCTTCCACAAAGAGATGCCGTCACACAGGATAGTCATGGTGACGTGAATACACAAAACGTTCCGTTTCTTATTTACAGTCTTTGGATACTTGGATACTCCATTTGGCAATCTCTTCCCTACGTAATATTACCCAATCTTGTGGTTTTAAATATCATCTGTGTGCTCGTAAATTCCAAACACATATTTTGCAACCTTCGTGGCGCCCACAAGCTCCACTGCTTAATAATACCTCCACCTGCAGCAGGCGTCTCAGATGGGTCATGTCCAGACAGAGCTCCTGATTGTAACCTTCCTCCAATCTTCTTGAAAAATGACTCCATCGCTCACCAAGTGGATCAAGCCAATGACCCAAGGGTGGTTCTTGATTTCTCTCCTCTTTTCATGCCCCTATTGAAGCCATCTGAAATTCTTGTTGGCTTTGCATTTAAAATATATTCCAAATTCAGACACGTCTTCCCATCTCTGCCACCAACCTAATTTAAACCAACAGCATCGCTCGCCTGGTCTGTCGCAACAGCCTTCACACTGGTCTTTCTGCTTCCACCCTTGTTCTGTCCTGAACTCCAAGAATTTTGTCAAGAATAGATCCCTTTGGCCGGGTGCGGTGGCTCACGCCTGTAATCCTAGCACTCTGGGAGGCCAAGGTGGGCAGATTGCTCGAGATCAGGAGTTTGAAACCAGCCTGAGCAAGAGCAAGACCCCGTCTCTACTAAAAATAGAAAGAAATTAATTGGCCAACTAATATATATAGAAAAAATTAGCCGGGCACGGTGGCGCATGACTGTAGTCCCAGCCACTCGGGAGGCTGAGGCAGGAGGATCGCTTGAGCCCAGGAGTTGGAGGTTCCTGTGAGCTAGGCTGACGCCACGGCACTCACTCTAGCCTGGGCAACAAAGCGAGACTCTGTCTCAAAAAAAAAAAAAAAAAGAATGCCTTTTGTAAAACAGAGGTAAATGATTAAATGTTTTAGAACATAAATATGCTTATGATAAAACGTCCCCTCACTCAGACTTTGCAGTGGGTTCTCATCGCACTGGGACGAGACCCAGTTGCCATGCCTGCCTCACTCACTTCCTCCCCAGGGGTGGTCCCCTGGCTCATGCTGCCCAGGCATTGCAGAGTTTTGGGCTGTGTTTTTTGGAAACACTTTAAACTCTTTTATCTCCTGCTTTCTCTGCCTGGAATTTCATCCCATCCAGGTCTCCTATCACTTCCTTTTTGGAGGGGTCAGCCTTCCCTGTCCACACTCTGTAAAATAGCACCTCTTTCTACTCTGCTTGGAATTATTTATTTCTTCACTTGCTTAGTTCTCATCTTCCCCACTACTACAATGTGTTAATCATTTCCATGACGACAGAGACTTTGTCTTATTCATTACTACAGTCATGTGTCACATAATGACATTTCAGCCAATGGTGGAATATGTATATAATGGGACCCATATTATAATGGAGCTGAAAAATTTCTATCACCTAGTGACATGGTAGCAATTGTGACATTGTACATTTTTTTTGTTATATAAATTTAGTGTAGGCTAAGCACACAGTGTTTATAAAGTCTACAGCAGTGTACAGGACGTTCACATTCACTCACCACTCACTGGCTCAGCCAGAGCATCTTCCAGTCCTGTAAGCTCCATTCATGGTAAGTGCCCTAAACAAGCGTACCATTATAAAAAAATCTTTTATGCCAAATTTTTCTGTACCTTTTCTATGTTTAGATACACAAATAGTTACCATTGTGTTACAGTTGCCTACTGTATTTAGCACAGGAACATGCTGTATAGGTTCATAGCCTAGGAGCAATAGGCTGCACCATATGGCCTAAGTGTGTAGCAGGCTGTATCGTCTAGGTTTGTGTTTGCAAAACAACCAAATAGTCTAAGGATGCATTTCTCAGAAATTATCCCCTGTCCCCATCAAGTGTCTTGCAACTGTATATGCTCTGTGCTAGAACAGTGCCAAGTTCAAGTTGAAGTATGAGATGGAAGGAGGAAGAAGGGAAGGAGAAGGAGGGAGGCAGAGAGGGAAGAAAGGATAGAAGAAGGGAGGGAGAGAGAGGGAGGGAGGGAAGAAGCAAGGAGGGGTTTGAAATTCCACAGAGGAGCTCAGTTTAGAGCTGATGACAAAATCGCGAGGACTAGAGACTATTCCTGTGACTCAAGTGCAGCATCTGTGGCTTCTGTTTCCTCACGGTAATGAACAAGGGATTCTTGTTTGTAAAGCACTTTGAGTTCTCTGTGTGTAAGGCTTAAATTCAATGTATTGCATTGCTCCATTATTCCATTTGCCGCAATGCAAATACCTTTCAGAATATTGAGTGGAGTAAGAAAAAGCACAGAAATATGTTACTAGAATAAATGGAAGGAGAGAAGGACAAGTATAGGAAAGTGACCTGAATACTAAAGACAACAATTTTAGTCCAAAAGATCAACTGCAAATTCAAGTGGAGAGAAGAAAATGAATGGATTTAAAGAATGATTAGTCTGAAAGAGTCTAGTGCTTTTTAACCAAGATGTGAATTTCAAATGGGATAAATTCCACCCAGGCTTTACAAGGACTGAGCTCTGCTACATGGACGATTCAGGAGAGAAATGTCTGCATGGGTTTGCCCCGAGTCTATTTCTTTCTTATTTCAATGATCTTATTAAATATACAATAATGTTAATACATGTGCATGTTTCTAAAGCAGAAATTGTTCCCTTCATAAGCAAGTGGGAGAACCCACTTGGGAAAGGTATTAAAACTATCGCTCACTTTCACGATGACTCTAATACCAGAGTAAATGTGTGTTCGTGTGCTGCCGGGGAGAGAAAGATGTGCATTACAGCTTCTATCTGGTGAGAGCTTGCCAGTGTCAATCTAATTGCTCGTGAAAAAAAAAAAAATTGCACTTTCTATTGAGGCGCTAAATGATTCAAATATAAATAAGCAACTCTTTCCGCCTGTCAGTTTCCTCAAGAATATTTAGTGTTGTCTCCTTTAATGATTGCTCATTACCAATGAGTGCAAGTGAACGGATTTAATCAGGGCAATATGGAGTAATAATCGTGTGAATTTCTCCACACTGGGTCTTGTTCCATCTGTTCCAAACCATTTGTCCATGTAAAACTGTCAACGTTCCGAGCTACCGACTGACAGGTGAGACTAGACACACACGTTTTTCATCTCAGAGCCAGAAAGTGTCTGACGCGTCCTTCTCACTAACACAAACAGTTTAAAGATCTAAAATTTCTATGCTTATGACCATTTTTCTTTATTTTGTTTGTTGTTTTGATCTTTAAAATATTTAGTGCACTCTCTCCCTTAGCACAAGAGGTGACAAATGTCCTTGGCCACCTTGATGGATGGGGTGGATCCTAAGAGGCAGACAGAAGAGCATGTCCCTGGAGGTCTCACCCCAGCACTGAAAGGCAGCTACCTGTTGAGCGCAGTGGCTCATAGTTCACCAGTCACACAAATGCCGCACTCCCACGCACAGACGTCTTGTACTCTGCCATCCTTCGATGTAAGAAGTGCAAGTTTCAGGCAAGTTGGTGGCACTTGTCCTGGAATAGTGTGCCTTCAGCAGCCTCTGTGTGTGCTCAGGGAAGAGACAAGTGACAGAAATTATTTAATAAAAAGAAAGGTAGCTTAAATCTCATGAATTTTTATTTTTTACTCCATGGGGTTCCCACATCAGAAGACCTGTTCTACGCAAAATAAAGTTCTCCATGAAGAATTACCTCTGCTCCCCAAGCTAGTTCTAACAAGAGTTATAATATAATATCTGAGACCAAACCACCCTCTCCAGATGCTGGAATCCAAAAGACAAATAGCATGCTAATAAATAGAATTGGACATAGTTATTTCTTTTAAGTCTTTGGTGCACTATACATTATCTCTGCTAGTTTTCTGTGAGTGCTGAGAGACTATATTGCTATTCTAGACTCAGGATGTGAACTTTTTCTTTTTTTCACTTTTCCTCCTTAGTGTTCCTGTTGCTTCTTTGCAATATTGACTGGCCCAGACCATGCTGCAGGATCACCAAAGGCTCAGTTTGTGAACGTCATGGAAATGTTGGCGCAAACAGGAATGAGCTTCACACTGGTGTCATGACCTGGGTTCTCTAGGAACAGAGATAGTTAGAAAACAAAGTGTCTCTTTCAAAGTGATTTTGTAATCCTTGTTTTTCTTGTCCTCTGGTATGAAAACCCTTGTATAATTGAGTTTGGTTCTACTTAACAAACCTACCAGATGCCAAACACCAAATGAACCAAGAAGTGAATGAAGAGTGCTGAGGATGAGAAGAAAGCCCAGACCTGCCATCACTGAGCTGAATCTCACAGGGCATAGGCAGGTTGCTAAGATTTGCATTCATAAGGACAGGTATAATGATAGAAGTTTGACTGAGAAACCAAGGAAGCAGTGGTAACTGCTCTTTTGAGAGTTCTTGGCATCCCTATGGGCACACCTCATTTTATTGTGTTTCACTTCATTGCACGTGGCAGAGATTGTGTTTTTTACAAATTGAAGTTTTGTGGCAACCCTGCATCAATCAAATCTATTGGTTCTATTTGTTTTTCAACAGAACATGCTCACTTTGTGTCTCATTTTGGTAATTCTCATAATATTTAAAATGTTTATATCATTTTTATACCTGTTACGGTGATCTGCGATCAGCAGTCTCTGATATTACTATTATAGTGGTTTGGGGGCACCACAGACTGTGCCCATGTAAGACAGCAAACTGAATTGATAAATGTTGTGCGTGTTCTGACTGCTCCAGTGACAAGCCATTCCCCATCTCTCTCCCTCTCCTCGGGCCTCACTATTTGCTAAAACATAGTAATACTGAAATTAGGCCAATAAAGACCCTGCAGTAGTCTCTAAGTGTTCCAGTGAAAGGAAAAGTCACAAGCCTCTCACTTTCTATGAAGTTAGAAATGATTAATCTTAGTGAGGAAGGCATGTTGAAAGCTGAGATAGACCAAACACTGGGCCTCTTTCAACAGTTAGCCAAGTTGTGAATGCAAAAGCAAAGTCCCTGAAGGAAATCAGAAGTGCTACTCCAGTGAACACATGAATGATAAAAAAGCAAAACAGCCTTATTCCTGACATGGAGAAAGTTTTAGTGGTCTTGATAAATCAAACCAGTTTTCACATTCCCTGAAGCCAAAGCCTAATCCAGAGCAAGACCCAAACTGTCTTCAAGTCTATGAAGGCCGAGAGAGGTGAAGAAGCTGTAGAAAAAAAGTTGGAAACTAGCAGAGGTTGGTTCAGGACATTTAAGGAAAGAAGGCACCTCCATAAAATAAAAGTGCAAGGTGGAGCAGCAAGTGCTGATGGAGAAGCTTCAGCAAGTCATCTACAAGATCTAGCTAAGATCATTGATGAAAGCGAGTACACTAAACAACAGATTTGCAGCATAGACAAAATGGCCTCCCATTGGAAGAAGATGCCATCTAGGACTTTCATAGCTAGAGAGGAAAGGCTTTAAAACTTCAGAGGACAGGCTGATTCTCTTGTTAGGGGCAAATGCAGCTGGTGACTTTAAGCTGAATTCAATGCTCATTTACCATTCCAAAAATTTCAGGGTCTTTAAGAATTATGCCAAATCTACTCTGTGCTCTATATGGAGCTGCAGAGCCTGGATGACGACACATCTGTTCACAGCATGGTTTGCTGAATATTTTAAGCCTACTGTTAAGACCTACTGCTCAGAATAAAAGATGCCTTTCAAAATGTTATTGCTCATTGACAGTGTGCCTGGTCACCCGAGAGTTCTGATGGAGATGTACGATGTTGTTTTCAGGCCGGCTTACACATTAATTCTGCGGCCCATGGATCAAGGAGTCATTTCAGCTTTCAAGTCCTTATTATTTAAGAAACACATTTCATAAGGCTTATAGCTGCCATAGGTAGTGATTCCTCTGATGGATCTGGGCAAAGCAGATTGAAAACCTTCTGGAGAAGATTCACCATTCTGAAATGCCATTAAAGATATTCACGAGTCATGGGAGGATGTCAAAAGTATTAATAGCAGCATGAACGGGAATTTGGCAGAAGTTGATTCCAACCCCCATGGGTGAATTTGAGGGGTGCAAGACTTCGTTGGAAGGAGTAACTGCAGATTTGGTAGAAATAGCAAGACAACTCGAATTAGAAGGGGAGCTTGCAGATGTGAGTGAATTGCTGCAATGTCATGATACAATGTGAACGGATGAGGAGTTGCTTCTTATGGATGAACAATGAAAGTGGTTTCTTGAGATGGAATCTACTCATGGTAGATTCCATGAGCACAGATGGTAAAGACATTGTGGATATTATTGAAATGACAACAAAGGATTTAGGATATTACATAAACTTAACTGAGCACCAGGTTCTGAGAGGATCGACTTCAATTTTGAAAGTTCTACTGTGGGTAAAATGCTATCAAACAGCATCACACGGCACAGAGAAAACTTTTGTGAAAGGAACAATCGATAAAATAAATTTACTATTATCTTAGTTTAAGGAATTGCCACAGTTATCCGAACGTTTAGTAACCACCACCCTGAGCAGTCAGCAGCCATCAGCATTGAGGCAACACCCTCCACCAACACAAAGAGGATGACTCTCTGAAGTCTCAGATAATTGTTAGCATTTTTTAGCAAGAAAGTATCTTTGAATTAAGGAATGTACATTGTTTTTTTAGACATAATGCTATTGCACACTTAATAGGTTACTACTACAGACATCACTTTTGTATGTACTGAGGAAGCAAAAACTTTTGTGTGACTGAGTTCATTGTGATATTAGTTTTATGGGGGTGATCTGGAAGGGAACCTGCACTGTCTCAAAGGTATGCTAGTATTTCATAGGCGGATGCCTTCCATTTTTGCTTTTCCAGCCTGCGGAATGTAAAATTGAAAAGTTTTTTTTTTAGTACTTCCTTCTTTCTACCAGAGGGAGAAGAACAAGGCTCATTCTAATTGTCAGGCTTGAATTTGGATCTATTTTGATGGTATCTGCTCATGAATTGCCACCCTCCTTGTCTCCTTGAAGACACTCCTGTCCGTTCCCTTCATCTCCTTGTTGTTGTGACAGGAAGAATAAAGGAGAATTCTACGTGGCACATTCAGAGAATGATAAAGTAACCAACATATTTACTCTCACCACTAATTTTTCCACATGGTTTCCCTTCCAGTTTTCTATGAATATGATTCATCCCAAGTATCTTTTATAACATGTTTAGACAAAGCATAACACACATCCATAAGAATGTGTGCCTCTTTACGGGGTGGCTGACACATTTAGATCAAGTGCTAAGTTGGGAAAGCTTCAATCCCCTCAATGTTTAATAAATTGTTCTCCACCTTATGCTCTGGTGGTGAATTGTCTAAAGAACTAACTTAGTTTTATATCACATCATACATGTGGCTGGCTCTGCCTTTAGTCTTGGGATGCCTTGAGGACAGAAACTATATTCTATCCACCTTGGTTCCCCCCAGTGTTTAGGAGACTGGTTCTGCTACCCGAGACATTCAGCAATGACCGGAAACATTTTTGATGTCATGGCCTGGGGAGCAGGTTGTGCTAATGGCATCTAATGGGTAGAGGCCAGGAATATGGGAGACATCATGCATTTCCCACATTGCACAGAACAGCCCTCCAACAAAGAATTATTCAGCACAAAAAGTCAATGGTGTTGAGGTTGAGAAAACCTGCTTTAGCATAACATGTAGAGCAGTATTCATGTTAATAAATACTAATTTAATTATTCCCTAAATCTGTTAATTACAGCAAAAAAAATGAATCATATATGATTTTATCTTTACTTTTCCCCTACAAGTTCATATCACAGAATTCTCATGGTTTTGGAAAAACAACAGGGAAAAGTTTTTAATCCTTGAATTATCCTGTGGATAATTACTGGGATGAATGATGCTGAGTGAGTTCTTCATTTCATTGCATGTTAACTTCCCTTAGGGTTTTGACATAGAGTATACACACATGTTAGGCACTTTGCCCTTATATTTAAGAGCACTTTTTGTTTTATAACATATATTTTATTACATAACTATTTTAAATTTTAGGAGTTTCTGAACTGTTCAACCATTGCATATCAGAGAACTACCATTTGGGAGTCTTATGTTGCTGGTTATACTACATCATTACAGCAGAAGTGATAATTTTTTTTCAAATGTTTTTAAAAGAATGCATCAACAACATTAAGTAGAATGACATCTATAGAAAAAAATTATTCATGGTAGAGATGAAAGATCGAGTAGCTTTGGCTAATTAACTAGTGGCGAGCCCTTCCCCCAGCCATCCGAAGGTGTCTGATTCCACCATTTGCTTACGGTGACTTTGAAAGCCAGGTATACCTGGAAAATGCAAAAACCAACACTAAGAAGCAAATTGTTGCTAGAGTATCTCTTTCTTATTTGACTGTCTCAGAACTCATTGAGAAAGCAGTGACATAAACCAATGTACCCACCTTCCTCACCCCATTGCCTTCATGGTTAAGTCTTGTTAACAGAGGAGTCCTGATCGAATTGAAGAAAAGGGTGAATAAGCCAAAACTCAAACTGTCCAAAAATCTATAACTATATCATTTCTTAAAGTAACTGACTTTTTTTTCTTTCTTAAAATGCTAGAGTCTCACCTTATTATCTATTTTATTTTTGGGGTGATACAATTTCTTATCGGGATTTTTGCAAATAGCATCATCGTGGTGGTGAACGGCATTGGCGTGATCAAGCAGAGAAAAACAGCTCCACTGAATCTGCTTCTTTCCTGCCTGGCAGTTTCTAGAATTTTTCTGCAGTTGTTCATCTTTTTCACTCATCTGGCTGTTCTCTCCTTGATAGAATTCCTTACACTTTCTGAAGGCTTTGGAATCAGCCTGTTCATAAATGAATCGGAACTTTGGTTTGCCACATGGCTGGGTGTTTTCTACTGCACCAAGATTGCCAACATTTCTCACTCACTCTTCTTGTGGTTGAAGATGAGGATATCCAAGCTGGTGCCGTGGCTGATCCTGGGGTCTCTGCTGTATGCATCTACCTCTTGTGTTTTCCACAGCAAATATATATGGCCTATTCCCCAAAACCTCTCGGTGGGCTTTTCCTCCAAAAATATGAGGACTCAAAAGAAAGAAAGTCTTGCTTTACAGTATGTCTTTTTTGTTCTGGGGTTCCCTATGCCACTATTTATCTTCCTTGTTGCTATTCTACTCCTGGTTTTTTCCTTGGGGAGACACACACGGCAGATGAGAAACATGGCGGCAGGCACCAGGGACGCCCGCGTGAGTGCCCACATCCATGCCATGCTCTCCATCCTGTCCTTCCTAATCCTCTTCTTCTTCCACTACATGATGGAAATATTGCTCTCTTCTCAAACTCTTCGGTTCAGAAGCTTCAACTTTCTATTCTGCATGTCTGTGCTTGGTACATACCCCTCTGTACACTCTACCATCTTAATTTTAGGAAATCCTAAACTAAAACAAAACGCAAAGAAGTTCCTCCACCACATTAAGTGCTGCTGTCCATGACAGAGAACTTTGATGGGTTCAATGACTTACCAGTGCCTACCACACCTCCCTCAGCCAAGCAAAGCAGCCTGTTTATAAGTATATAAAATACTGTCTTGAGACTGTTTATCCAGCCTGAGGCATTTTTATGGATTTGCTGCTTTTTCAAAGAGTTGAATTGATTTTCAAAGCACAACATGTGTCAGTGGATTACATCAATGTCAATATCCTGGTTGTGATGTCGTTGTTATCATCTTGCATGTTGTTACCCATTGGGGAAAACTGATTAAATGGTATAGGGGTCTTTTGGTATCATTTCTTACAAATGCATGTAAATCTACAATTATTTCAGAATCAAAAGCTTAAATAGAAAACCACATGTGTGAACTTGTGATGTCAGAAGGACACAAGAATGCCATCGGGTTCCTGTGTGTCTGATGCCTGGTCTTAGATAGTTTATCCTGACTTGGCTGCTCATCTTTTGTTTACCTGGATATAATTTCTACTCTCTTTGTTGGAGTCCCAGACAATGGAGCTATTCTTCTTCTTCAGATCAGAAAGGAAGCTGAGGGAAGGCAGCCCTTCTCTGTCCTTATAAGCATGTTGGCTTCCTCCATCCTGCAGAAAGCCTAGATGCTATGGTGACAAGTCCCATTAACTGAGGAAAGGCAGACAGATGGAAGAGGAGGAGGAGGAGAAACAGAAAGAGGAGGAAGAGGAAGTGGCCGTGTGGCTGTGTAGTAGCATCAGTGGTTGAATGCTGCTTTTCCATTTCCTCTAATTGGGTACCCTGAACAGACAACAGCTTCCAAAGATGTTTGTTTCATTTTGCATTTGTGTGCTTGACTTCGGGACCTTTTCAAGTGAAGGTGGCGATTTGGAACTCCTCCCACATAGCAAGTCTTCCCAATATAGCAACATCAATAGGTGGGTGGGGTTGGGGCTGTCTCCATCTGCTTGGAGTCACAAATGCATTTTCTGTTTGGTTGATGATTTTGGATACTAAGATATATATGTATGTTTCTGAAAGAACTTCAGAACCCCGTTTGCTTCTAGGCAAGTAAATAAAGTAAAAGATGTTCTTAAGTTTAGCTATAATTTGTAGTTCAGGTGTGATGATGCAAAGTGTGTTTAGATTTGCCAGTCTCCAGTAATATGGACTCAAATATTGGTTTTGAGCCCAAGATGTGCAGGCTTGGTTGTAATAAACTTATGGAAGACTTTGCTTCAGAAGATCCAGAGCTGCATTTATCTTCTTGGACATGGGAATTAAGCTCTTCAACTTCCCACAGGTTTCATACTTCATTCCCCAAGGAGCAAAATAACAGCTTCGTCTTCCTGCTATTTCTTTTTCCCACGCCCCACTAGGTGGGAGGGTTTATAGCTAATCGTGTGCTCAGGCAGCCAGCTCTGGGAAGAGCAGTTGTGTCCTAGATATAATTATTGCTTCTGCCTGGGGAAGGGACAATGAAGAATCACTTTTATTTTTCTCCTATCCCAAGTTCAATACCTGCTTCTTGAATTCATGATGTGTGCACCTGTAGGTAGATAGAGGCAGGGTCGGAGCAATTTCAAGCATTCAGGGAGAAATTTGTCATTATACAACTCTCTTGAGATTTTTTTTCTCATCCTATTTCATGTAACTCCTGCATCCACAGTGCTAGTTAATGAGATAAATATTAAGGTATGACTAAGTTTGTATACTATCACCAAAAGGTATAAAAAAAAAAAAGAATGCATAATAAAGCAAACTATTCTAAAAACATTTTCTACTTTCCTAGAAATATATTTCTTCCGGAAATGTTGTCTAGCTAGCATTTCAATGAGCATTGCGTAGGACACTAATTGCTCAATTTTAGAATCAAAACAGACTGAGCCTTTGTCTCTCAGGAGCTGCCCTTATCTGCACTTGCCAGTCTTGCCAAATTGTTTTTGTCCTCATCTAGCAGTGGGTTGACCTCTGTCATGGTGCGGCATCCTCCTTTCCCCACCCCAGTTCTTTGAGAGATGGGGGGATGGGCACTGGGGCCCCTGGCTGCCTTGGCTGTGGGATCACAGGGCTGTGGATCAGGGTAGAAGACTGCTGATGGCAGGGCATGGTGCTGCATCCCCTTTCTCCAATCCTGAGGCTCCCTGAGACACAGCTCAGTGAAGGCCAAGTAGAGAGTCTGGGCTGTGCGGCAGGCTCTTACTGAAGTGGGACCCAGCAGTAATATTCCAGATGGAGGTTCAATGAACAGCCCCAAACCAGAACAAGCACTGTCTAAGCGTGTCCCACTCTCCACTCTAAAGTGGTTCTGCGGCCCCCAATCCCAGGGGTTCTCTACTCTCTCCAGTGGCTAAAGATGGAACACCAACTGAGAAGGATCAATCCAGGTGCTCCGAGAAATAGACTTTTAATAATATAAATATTATAGCAATTTGAATATTAAAAAAACCCACAATCTCAAAAGTCTCACGAGTCATAAATGCCTTTTTTTGCTTTTTTTAAATTTCAACATATTATGGGGGTACAAATGTTAGGTTACGTATATTGCCCATGCCCTCCTCCCCCCTCGAGTCAGAGCTTCAAGCGTGAGCATCCCCCAGATGGTACACATCTCACTCATTATGTATGTAAATGCTCAGTCACTCATTCAAATGCAACCACCACTTGAAGATAGAATACTCCGGACCTGAACGTGCTAGGAAGACACTTGGTGTCTACGGTTGACCTTTAGGCTAATGACCACCCATCCGAGATACTTCACTCTGTTGTATGTATAAGTACAGCCATACTTCTAAGGCTGTGCATATTCCCATTTTAAGTTTTAAAAATAGGGGTTCCATAACTTTTGTCCACACAGAGCTAGCCTTCTTCGAATGAGAAAAGAGAAAGGTGGTCAGAAATATCTAAGATAGAAAGAAACTATCCAGATCATCCAAATTTGACTTTGGCAACCACTGGAATTACAGCTGTTACAGACAGATGGTAATGATATATGGGATGAGAGAGGGGACCCTGCGCACAGCATTTCAGAATGGGAGGCGAAGTAGATTTGTGTGGAAGTAGATTTGTGCTGATTCTATATCGACTTACTTGAGGAACCACCAAGCTGCTTTCCGCGGTGGCTGCACCATTTCACATTCTCATATGGCAGAATTATTTCATTCCCAAATATCTGCTGCCTTCTGTAGGGGGGTGTCCCATGTCTCTCCCTGCCTTTGTGTAGGGCTTGGCCACCTGCTGTGTGTGAGGAGACAGGGAAAGCTGAGACCCACGGCCCCCCGCCACCCTGCCTGTCATCTTCACTCTTTTCCCAGTTCTCGAGAACAGCCCGTCCCATACTGGAGCTGCTCCTCCAGGACTGGGGACAGCGTCCCGGCTGCGGCCCACCCACCGCCAGAAAGGTAGGTCGTTAGTCCATGAGCAAGCCCTGTGCTTACAGAGCCTGGTCTCAGCTCTCCTCACTAGACCTGCACCTGCTTATTTTGGTGATTTTGGCAGCTTTTGTGCAATGCAGGGAGCACTGCAATGAGCTGAGCCTCAGTTTCTCCATCTGTACATGGGGGTTAAGAATGATACACACCACAAGCTTGGCAAAGCTTCTCCATCATTGTGAGCACAAAATGAATGCAACCTCCAGCCACATTCATTGGAGCTTGTGACAATAGTAAGTACTGTCACCGGTAATCCTAGCAGCCCCTCTGGAGGGGAGGAGAGTGCATAGGAAAGGACATGTTGAACAGAGGAGGGTCTTAAGAAAGAGGCTGGTTTGGAATCTAGATCCAACACTAATGAGCTGAGTGACTTGAGCAGCCCGAGCCTCACATTTCTCATCTTCGAAATGGGGATAGAGGTAATTCCAAGCCTAATGAGAGGCATCGAGGGGCTAGTGGACCCGAGTCCCTAGAGCAATACCTGGCTGGCACCACTGTTGTTTTCAGTTATGTTATCCACGCGAAACTGCCGAACTTTGATGACCTTTGATCTGCAGCAATGACAGTTTTGTACGATTCCCCCTAATAATCAATCAACCAACCAGTCAACCTCCAATCAGGTTTTGGAGGAGATCTAATTCTAGAAAAGGAAACTGTGTGTGTAAAAGTATCTGGCAAAGAAAAGAAGAGAAAAAAAAAATGGTGCAAAAGTGAAGGGAGGAGCGGTGAAAGGCAGAACTGAGGATGTGTGGAGCTGTTGTACTGAGTAATACCTGCCAGCGTTGCAGCGCCTCACAGACCCCGGCTCCTTCCCACGCTGCGCGGGGCGGCGGGTGGGCCGCAGCCGGGACGCTGTCCCCAGTCCTGGAGGAGCAGCTCCCATTGGGACGGGCTGTTCTCGAGAACTGGGAAAAGAGTGAAGATGACAGGCAGGGTGGCGGGGGGCCGTGGGTCTCAGCTTTCCCTGTCTCCTCACACACAGCAGGTGGCCGAGCCCTACACAAAGGCGGGGAGAGACATGGGACACCCCCCTACAGAAGGCAGCAGATATTTGGGAATGAAATAATTCTGCCATATGAGAATGTGAAATGGTGCAGCCACCGAGGAAAGCAGCTTGGTGGTTCCTCAAATAGGTCGATATAGAATCAGCACAAGACTCGGCAGTCTCGCTCCTGGGTATCTACTCAGGAGAACGGACAACAGGAACTCGAGCTGACATTGGTATACCCAGAGAGCAGCATTATTCACGATAGGCAGAAGGTGGGAACAACCCACGTGTCCATCCACAGATAAATGGACAAAGTGGTGTGGTGGCATGGTGGAATGTCGTTCGGCCTTAGAAAGGAATGAAGTTCTGATAGAAGCCACGACATGGATGGACCTGAGGACACTGTGCTAACAGTAAATAAATAAAATAAGTCAGATGCAAAGGACAAATGTTGTACAATTCAATTTATATGAGAAACCCAGAGAGGGCAAATTCACTGAAAGACAGAAAGTAGAATAGAGGTAACGAGGTGCTAGAGGGAAGGGGAAATCAGGAGTTATTGTTTAATGGGTACAGAGTTTCTGTTTGAGATGATGAAAAAGTTCTGGTAATAGTTACACAACTTAATGCCACTAGATTGTACACTAAAATGGTTAAAATGCAAATGTTATATATATATATAAAATATATATGCATATATATGTATATATATACACATATATATGCGCGCACACACACATATATATGTCTAAAAACACCACAATAAAAAAAATTCTACCAAGAAAGAAAAGAAGCAGGGCTGAGCGTACTTCTGTCATTATATTCTGGTCCCCTTCCTGGACAAATACAGGGGACTGAGTCTCCATTGTGAATTAACTCACAGTGAAACCTCAATTAGCCTTCTCCATTAGAATCAGGTTGTGTGTAGTTCAGGCTAATAGATAAATGTTGTGAACCGACATACTTTTAGAATCTAAACAGACGATTGCCGTTCCAAGATGAACGCCTCCTCTTTTCAGAGCACAGAGACCTTTTACAGGCCATCGAACACAAGAATGTGCAGTGGCTGTTTAAAATATAGCAAGAAAAAAACCGTGTCCTCGGACGTCATCTTTAAAAAGAGGTGAGTTTGAAACTCATCCTAAGGGTCAAACCCAAAGAAAACTAAAAAAGCATATTTCTTTTCTCTTCTTCTTTGTCTTTTTAAATTTTTTTTTTTTTTTAATGAACAGAAGGCGCACGGGGCAAATGGTCAGGGCATAGAAATTCTAACCCCTCGGGGAATTAAAGTTATGATTGATTGATTGCCTGCGGCAAAAAATTTTAAAGACTGATTTAATCATTTGCAGCTAGTTCAGAGTGAACAAACTCTGATTGCAGATGGCATGCTTCCAGAATGTTAAAAATAAAAATGTCTCCATGGGTGGGACCAGTTTCCGTGTCTGTGGATATAAACCCTCTAAAAGGAGCTCTCTGATGCCTTAACTTGGGGCATAGCTGTCTTTGCCCCAATCTGAGTTTAGCCAGGGCTTAGTTCAGCTAGCTGAGCTGGGCAATTCCATTCGAAAAGGCAACCCTTTTTAATATTTTTTTTTTCCTGCTACGCTTTGTATTTTATTACACTCCAGGTTTCTACCCTTGCAAATCGCAGCCACTCTGTCAGCCTTTGCACCCAGGGCCGCTGGAATGTGTTTCGTGGTGGGTTTGTCAGCTACGGGCTGAGTGCCGCTGCCGCTAAAGAATTCCCAGAGGGACCCCGGGTATGAATAGCTCTCTGTCTCCCTGTTTTTACAGCAGGAGAATGAATGGACTTCTTGTGAAATAACTCTCCGACGTGTTCTCTTTCGGGTTTTAAATCATATTTGAAAGAGCAAAAATAAAATAAAGCAGAAGGGTCTGGACAAACAAGCAGGGACTCCCTGGGAAAGTGGCCACAGGTCCATGGGGCTGAGCCCACTGATGGCCGAGGTCAAGCAAGCCTGGTTGTTTCTGCCCCTCCCATGCCGCGTCCTCATTCTCATCGCCATCAGGAGAGCGAGTCCCGGGGCAGGTCAAGTGGCTGCTCACACTGGGCTGCAAGAGTGCGGATTTTCACATTTTTAATTAGATTTTTTTCCTTCATTGCAAATCATGTAATAACGAATAACAAATGGGGAAGAAAGTCATCCAGAATTCACCATCCTAATAAATCATCCATTTTGCTTTGTCTCTGTGTTCCCATTCAAATGCTGCAAATAAAAACATTTAGTTTTTGCATCCTTATTATCATGGCAAAAAGTATATTTTCTTAACTTTCATTTCTTTTCTCGTGTGTAACAACTCCAAAATAGTTTATTGAGCTGATGTAGCACAGTTCCCAGAAATAGAGGCATTTAGTAAAGATTCGTTGAAAAGATGAATTAATATATTTATTTATCTACTTCTCTATTGGGAGGTATTGAGTTTGCTTCCATTTTTACTGTTGTAAATAATATTTAACAAGCACCTTTGTGTAGTTTTTTTCTACTGTTCACAATTTCATTAGGAAAAGTTCTGAGAATTAGGATTGCTGGGTCAGTGGCTGTAAAATGCACTGGCAAATTCCCTCTTATTGCGACTGTATGGATTGGGATTTCCACCAGCAACGCACCAGTGTTCTGGGGCTTTATATCTTGGCCGGCACGGCTGGTTAATGTCTTTAAAAACAATTTGCTAATTTAATAGGTGCAAAGAGAGAGACTTTAATTTGCAAATCTCTCTCTTAAAATAGTTATTGAGTAACTTCTGCTTTCATCTTCATTTTATAAGCCTTTTCCTTATGGTCTGACACAGAACCTAATTAGCTTTTAAGCTTTCGCAATAAACCTCATTTCAGCAAGTTAGAGAACTTCGAAATGAGCATGTGGATAATTCTGCAACAGATCTGTCCTGCCAAGGGTCCCCGAGTCACTGGACCCTCCTGAACTGGGCTTGGCACCGAGCTTGGCACGTGGTGGCTGCCAGAGCCTCCTTCTCGAAGAAGGAGACACGAATGCTCCAGGTGGCAGAGCAGAGGCTGAATCTCACTCCAGGGCTGCTCACAGGTGGCAGGTACGTCGCAGGCAGGGATGTTGTTACGGCAAGTCCTGCCAGGAGCTGTGGTAAGGTAGGCAACGAACCTCATGTGCCGAATGGGCTGGGCTCCGTCTTCAGCAAGTCAGAGCGATTAATTTATTATAAATCCTCACAACACTGTGGACGGCATCGTTTTTTCATCCTCAGTTTCCAGATAAGCAGGGGCACTGGGGGATGTTGTCATTTGCCTGTGATCACTGAGCTGCGAGGATTCCGGCTCCAGTGATCCAGGGCACAGTCCCAGCTGTGAGGGCTTGTCCTGGCGAGGCTGGGGCACAGGGGTGACAGGCCCTGGGCTAAGTGTGATTCCTTCAAAGTCTTGATGCAGACAGAAGGCCAGGGATATGTTAAACAACTACACCTTATCGCCTTTGGTTGCTTTAGAAATTAACATTGAATCTACAATACATTGAAGTACCCATGATGATGGTAATGGTGATGTCCATTCATTGACTTGATCCTCATATTTTAAAAACTTGAGACCCACGGCAGGTATTATTGATCCCATTACAAATGAGGAATCTGAGACTTAAGAGATTGAGTGACGGGTGCAGCCACGATGTGGACCCGGGTGTTCTAACTCACCTGTATAATGGCCTGAATAGCAATGCTGACCTCGTTGGGCACCAAGTGCTTATCATAGTGTGTGGCACAGATTATCATCAGTGACAGTGGAGACAGCCGGCAGAAACTGCGTTACAAGGTGAGATGGAAGCTTGGGGAGATGGGCAACGTTTGCTTCATCGGAGACCAGAGGTGGGAGGAGAAGGAGCCCGTGGGAAGGGAGGGATGGAGCAGACCAGGCGAGAGCTGCTGAGGCCTTCCTGGAGCAGGGACAGACGGGACTGGGGGCTCAGGGCCAGGTTCCCCTTGCCCAGGAGAAGGAGAGGAGGGCGGAGTGGGAGGACGGAGTGAGCGAGGAGGTGCTGAAGCTGGCGCCGTGGGGACAGCAGCTGGGCTGAGCCTCCCTGAACCTGAGCTTCAGCCGCCCGGCACTCAGGACATGGCCAGCGCTCGGACCCACAGACAGCCTGGAAAGTTCCACGCAGCATTTACCAGTGGATTTTTACAGCATGGAGGACACTGAAATCATGATGTGAGGGTGACAAGACCAGCCAGTGCAGCCCCTCACAGACATGGCAACGACTCCTGCCTCCACACACGCCACTCGTCCTGATCACACTTGTCTTTCTAGACACAGGGCGACAGTTTTTTCCTTGGATTGAAGTGAGAGAAAACCTAAGTGAATGTGGAGGAGACCCTTTTCCACATTGTTTTAGACCAGGGGTCCTCAAACTTTTTAAACAGGGGGCCAGTTCGCTGTCCCTCAGCCCGTTGGAGAGTGGGGCGCACATTCCACACATGTGCACGGTGGGCCCAGGACGAGTTGGCTGCTAAGCAGGACAGGCAGCGGGGGTAAAAACACCCCGTGGGCTGGATAAACGTCCTTGGTGGGCCGCATGTGGCCCACGGGCCGTAGTTTGAAGACACCTGTTTTAGATCATGTTTCCCGACTTCAGCACCACTGGACTTGGGGGGCTGGATGATGCTTTGTTTTGAGGGGGCCGGTGGCGGGGGCTGTCCTGAGCACCATCCCTGGTCTCCAGCCACCAGATGCCAATAGCACCCCTCCCAGTGGTGACAACAAGAAAAAGCCTTCAGACGTTGCCAGACGTCCCTGGGAGGCAAAATTACTTGTCCGTCCCCAGCCCCCACCCTTGAGAACAACAGTGAGAAAGGAACTCATGCATTTCACTCTGCACATGGACTAACACACATGCAGAACAATGATTTTGACATTTAAAAGTAATCTGTGACCATGGTATTAACCACACAATTAAACAATGGAACATAGAGTTTCTGTGACTATCACCTTCTAGATTAAAAAACAAAATTGTGTCATTTGACCAGAATCAAGCTCTTTCAATTCTTTTGCCTTTCTCTCAGAAAGCTTTCCCAGGACATGTTCTCTCCTGCTTCCTGTTCTAAACCACCGTTTATTCCCTGGAAGAAACAGCTTCAGCATCCCACAGCGATGGGATCTCCATGACACTGAGTATGTATGTGCATGTGTTCTGAAAATGTTGCTGCACTTAATGAATGTATGGGGTAGAAAATTCACAGTGACATTGGGACAGAAATCTCTAGAGACGATCAAAGTTCTATGGGGACTAAGAAGCGTTCCTCTTCCTTTTATTCGTAGTTACACCTAAAGAGAGCACGGCTTTTAAAGCTCAGAGAGCATTATTCGAGTGGCTTTCTGGGCGCACAGTCCAAAGGGGGTGAGTGCAGAGAAGGAGGAAAAGGCTGGAAGCTCCTCTCCCACCGCGCGTGCCAGTCTGCGATGAGGGTCACTGTGGCCCAGGCAGCCTTCTGAGGAGCGTCTGAGCGACTCCGGCGTCACCATCCATCACTGCCAGACACGGGTTGGAAAGGTCGCGCCGCACAGGCAGGGCTGTCCCGAGAGCAGCGTCGTTCCTTCATCTGCTTCCTCCCTGCGTGTGTGATAAGACGCATGGGGCCACTCAGAGCTGGGACAGCCCTCCTGAGGAGGGACAGCAGCAGAGGGGGCTTCAGGGCTGTGCCTTATCTGATGGGAGCCTGCTGGATCTTCTCTGTTCCCAGAGCCAGAGATTAATTACCCTCAGGAGACTCTCTGGCCCAGCGAGGACTTCTAGAGTAGGGGGTGCTAGAGTAGGGGGCGCTAGTGTAAGGAGTATGCTAGTGTAAGGGGGTGTTAGTATAAGGAGTACGCTAGTGTAAGGGGGTGCAAGTGTAAGGAGTATGCTAGTGTAAGGGGGTGCTAGTGTAAGGAGCAGGCTAGTGTAAGGGGGTGCTAGTGTAAGGAGTGTGCTAGTGTAAGGAGCGTGCTAGTGTAAGGGGGTGCTAGTGTAAGGAGCATGCTAGTGTAAGGGGGTGCTAGTGTAAGGAGCATGCTAGTGTAAGGGGTGCTAGTGTAAGGAGTATGCTAGTGTAAGGAGCATGCTAGTGTAAGGGGGTGCTAGTGTAAGGAGCATGCTAGTGTAAGGGGGTGCTAGTGTAAGGAGCATGCTAGTGTAAGGGGGTGCT
>VSMD01103119.1:0-31048 GCA_008750895.1 Mirza zaza | reverse complement strand
GGGGGCGGGGTGGGCTGTGCAGCAAGCCCCTGTTGGGGAGCTTGCACCCTGCAAACTCCCAGAGCACTCCTCCTTCATCGCGTCCAGCTCAGACCTCTCCCCACTCCCAGTGCAAAGCCTCCCTGCCCACCGGCCACCCCTTCCCGGTCCTGGCATAACGTCGCCATGTCTTGTCTGGGCTCCCATTGGGCCCCTCCCGGCATGCATGTGTCCTCTGAGCTGAACCCACTTCCATTTCAAGTCCTGTCTCTTTCATCCTGTCTTCGGATGTCCCTTCAGCTCCAGTGGGGACCAGACACTGTCATAGCCCTGGGGGGTACAGAGGTGAATGAGGAAGGCACAGCGCTCCTGCACAGGGTGTGCAACCTCCTTCATGAAGATTTTCCTGGCCTTCCCAGCTCCTTCTCAGGCCTTTGGTTCATCAACCACGTTCTCTCTTGTTACGAAAGCTCCACGAGTTTATATCTTTCTCCTTTTGTCTCTGAGGACAAAAACCGTGACTCAGGCTTCTCTGCAGCTCACATGGGTGGGCCCAGAATGTTTTACTCTGTACTCTAAAGAGTCAGCACATGGGGGTGGCATTTCCCTGACCTCCTGGCTGGCCCTCAGCCTGGAGATTTTCGCAGCAAGGACAGAGCTGTGGCAGGAGAGACCAGGACGCTTTGTTCTGCCCTCTCGCCTCTGGATTGATAGCGCAGCCCTGCAGGCCACTCTGCCTCTGCATCCCGAGACAGCAAGGGCACCAGCTGTTCCCAGCCCAAGGAAGGCAGGAGGGGCCTTCAGGGCCAGCTGTCACGTGCCACGGGAGGCCCGGAGAGCCTGGAGCTGGCTGCAAAGACTGGGTCTGCCCGTGTCCTCTGTCCTCTCTCTGCTGCGTTGGTGCCTCCAGATAGAGCACACTTCTCACTCATCTTGCACCCCCTGGGCTTCTGAGAAGGTCCGATCCTCCCAGGTGATGCTGATCCTGTCTCGGGCTGAGGTTTGCACCCATGAGCTTGCCTCACCCTTTCCGCCTTTCCGGAAGGCTGGTATCCGCTCTCCCCGTCACAACCTTGCAATGTATTCATGTCATCGTTAGGCGCAGTGGCATTCCAGGGCTTTTCCTGAAGGGGACACCTTAGTATAAGTTCTATCAAGTGGGACCACAAAATGTCCCCATCTTACTGAGGAGGTAAAACCTCTTGGTCCAAATAGCTAAACTGAGGCAAATTGAATTCTCTCCCCAGGCCAGTAGTCTTAGAGTAGCCATTTGAAAAGAAAGACAGTTTTGTCAAGTAGGAAATGTCTCTCTTCCTAATTCTTTCCTATGTCTTCTCCAGCTCAAGTCTGTTCTTTTCAAAAATTATTTATTTATTTATTAATTTTTAGAGACAGGGTCTCAGTCTATGGCCCAGGCTGGAGTGCAGTGGTGTGATCATAGCTCACTGTAACCTCAAACTCCTGGGCCCAAGTGATCTGCCTCAGCCTCCCGAGACGCTGCGACTATGGGTGTGTGCCACCACCCGAGGCTTAATTTCTTTTTTGTTTTTTTGTAGAGATGGGGTCTCACTCTGTTGCCCAGGCTGGTCTTGAACTCCTGGCCTCAAGCGACCTTCCTGCTTCAGCCTCCTGAGACCCTGGGATGACAGGCATGAGGCACTGTGCCTGGCCTCAATTCTGTTCTGTCCTTAGATACAGAATAACATTAGGGTCAGGCTAGTGTCCCAAAGCACCTGACTCCTCCCTGGAGTTCTGCGGTGTGTTTTCTAGAGAAGATGGAGAACCCTCCTTGTACTGGGCAGCGCCCTGAGGTTGGGCTCTGCAGACCCCACACAGAGGCCAGAGAAGCGAGGCGAGGGGCCTGCCTTGCGGCGACTCTTAGTTGATCACTTGTCCTCTGCCTGCTGCGGGCTCTCAGCCCAGCCAGCTGTAGCGTGGTGCTCCAGGTCTCCTCCTCCAGGTCTCCTCTCTTGCAGCTGGTCTTTCTCTTGTTCCACTTCCCAGCTCGCCGCCCTCTCCGTGTCCCCGTGGAGAGGGTAAAGCCACCCTGTGCAGGAAGCCCTCACACCCAGCCACCTCCCTCACAGACGTGGCCCTGGGAAGCCCTGTCCCAGCCACCACTTCCAGCACCGTGATTCTCTTCCTCCGTCTTTTTAAAAATACTCTTCCAATGATACTATTTATGGAAAGAGAAATAGAAGCATCTGTGTGTTTTCTAATTTTTTAAATTTCAGAATATGATGGGGGTACAAAGGTTTTGGTTACATGGATTGCTTTTGTACCGCTTGAGTCCAAGTTGTAAGTGTGCCCATCACCCAGATAGTGTGCGTTGTACCCGTTAGGTATGGTTTCACCCAACCCCTCCTCCCCAACCCATGTTTTCTTTTAATTATGTCTTGTAGCTGCCTGTTTGATTTGCGTCAAACCCTGGGTTTTTCGTTAAATCCTTCTTAGACGGTTGTCCTTACAAGTTCCCTCAATAAAAGTGACCAAATTACCTAACTCAGAACCAGAGCATTTTGAACCACAAAATGGAATAGAAATTTTGGCCCAGAACAAGCTGGCCCTGTTATCAGGCCCCTGGTGGGAACCCAGCCAACCAGACCCTAGACTTATGACTTTAGGATGATATGTAGCTTCTGCCCCCCACAACTTCCTAGCAGGGCTCATGGTGGATTTCATGTGGATCGATGTTTGAAGCATGATAGGAGCATCAAAAATTTGCAACAATTGTTCATAGTGTTTAGGGACAAACATTCACTTTAAAAAAAATATATATATAAATGAAGGCATATTAGGAATGCCATCCCAGAGGCCCATCATTCTATGTCCAAGCTATCTGTGATGCCTCATACTTTTTATGTCAACGACCCACCTTGATTGTGCTGTCCAAAGCCTCCCCCAGCACAGCAAAAGCAAGTCTCCCTTGGAGGGGGACAATTTTGAATGGTCTCAGTCTTCTGTGTCCATTTCTGGCTCCACTGTGCTCCTCATCCATAAGAACAAGTCATTGTCTTCTTGTTGAGGCTGGTGGAAGTTGCTATCTACCAGGCACCCAAAGCATGGGTGGCCCTATGCCCATTCTCCGTGTGCAGCTGAGACCTGGCAGCACACCCCAGACTTGGGAGCTGAGCCGGGCAGGTGCACCCCGCCCTGCCTCCTTCTGACCTCAGCCCTGCTCCCCCGCCCTCTGCAGGTGAACGCCCAGGCGCTTACCAGTGCCTTCTCTCCACACACCAAACCTTGGATTGGGCTGGCAGAAGCTCTGGGGACACTGATGCGAGCCTGGGCCGGATCTCCCAAAGGGACCGTCCAGGTGGTAACACAAGGTGAGCAGAGTACACTGCAGGGGCTGGGAGAGGGAGCGTGGGCTCTGCCCCTGCTGGGTGCATCTGCTGCAGGTCACAGGGCTAGTGCAAGCCTCAGAGGTGACTCGGACCCTGCCCTGAGTATAGTCACTCACCACTGAGGGTGGGGGAAAGGGGGAAGGATATCAAAAGTCATTGGGAGGATGTATTTAATTCTCACAAATTGTATTTATGCAGTATTTTAAAGGTGTGCATGTTTTGGGTGCAAGAGAGACTCTACAGGAGATAAGAGTTTTGTGCAAGGGAAGGTATATGATGGGTGGAGGGAGTCACCAGTTAAGCAAGATGACATTCAATTCTGGTTTTGGTCCCGTCACTAACCTGCTGTGTGACTTTCCCTTCCCTAAACCTTGGCTTCCTCACATGTCAAGTGAGAGTTGGGGGGTGCATTAGCCAGCTGAGGTAGTGGGGACATCTTGTGCTCTGTGACACTTTGCGGTGGGCTTTCGGGCAGTCTGACCATCCTTGGGGTATGCTCAGGCAAGGAGTGGGAGTGACAGCAGTGCCCGTGTCCACCCTGCTGAGCTGCTGAGCAGGCTTGGCCACCTTGGTCGTGGACCCAGCACTCTGCAGACGTGGTTGAGTGACCAAGGAGGGCTCCGGTTCCCTTGACCCTCCCCCACTGACCTCTGCATCTGCACGCTGGGGAGAGATCGCAGGTGGGGTGGCTGAGCGACGAGCACTGGCAGAGCCGGGAAAGGGCAGAGTCGGTGGCTCCCCACTGGCCCTGGAGGATATCAGGCAGGGGACCGGGCAGCAGTTGGTCCTTTCTGCTTTCATTTCCTCAGGCTGGCGAGGAGCTGAGTCCAGGTAGCGGTAGGAGCAGGGAATTTTCCAGTGTCCCGTGGGAGAATGATGGGCAGGCCAGGGTAGCCAGGCCAAGGGCAGGGTGGGGCGAGGAGTAGAGTTGGGCTGAGTTTTGGAGGGGCGTTTCTCAAGGTGGCTAAGTAACAGATTTCCTAAGTGGGACTGCCGGGCCAGGCTGTGGTTGGGGTCCCCTGGGCTGCAAGGAACCCATAGCCCAGAGCTAGGTGCCAGTGGCCTCCTGTCCCTGCCTGTGATGCTCAACAAACAGTGACCTGAGGGTAGCTTCTCCTTGTTCCCAGGAGCGTCCCTGAAGAACGCTGGGAGCTGCCTGAGCCCTGCGGTCATCGTCGGCCTCCTGAAAGAGTCTTCCAAGCAGGTGGACGTGAACTTGGTGAACGCCAAGCTGCTGGTGAAAGAGGCTGGCCTCGATGTGCGTCCCCCTCGCCGTCCCTGTCGGCACCGCTCTTCTCCCCACCGGCCCAGAGCCCTCTAACCGCCCTGCTCATTGAGTGGAGTCCTGGGTGCACGTCCTGCCCAGGTCCGGCCACCTGGGAGAGGCAGCTGCAGTCCCTCCCTCTGCAAAATGGAGACATCGCCTGTCTCTGGGCACAACACAGTGAACTAGTACTGGTGAAAGTGCTTTGTGTGTGTGCGAGCGCTCTGTGAACCCAGGTGGCGGCCCCCACTCCACAGCCGGGGAAGGTGATGAGCCAGACTGCGACAGACTCGGCCCGGGTCTGCCTTCAGTGCTCCTTGTGCCTTAGCACCTGGTTTTCTTTATTAGCCTGCAAACTCTGGGAGCAGGCGACAGGCCCTCTGCTGCCTCTCACGGCTGCCCTGTGGCGCCTTCCCTTCTGGGTCCCTGTTAAGTTCTGTTTCTCAGCCAGTGGAAGCTGACAGGAGCAATCGCGGGCAGCCCTCTGATTCTGTGCAGGGAGCTGTGTGTCGGGGCAGGGGGGCCCGGGGGGGCCGCTGCAGCAGCTACGTCCTCCTCAGCCCTGCCTCCCTCCCGCCCCCCACACCCCCATCCTTTACCTGTGCCTGGCAGGTCTCTCTGTGCCCTCCCCTTAGGGAGTCACTGGCTGTCCCAGGAGTCTGATACTCAGGGGCACAAGGCTTAGCCCGTTTGCCTTTGCTGGGCGTGTCGGCCGGGCGCACGAGTGATCAGGCAGAGAGAGGACACCAGTGTGGTGCAGTCAGGAGGAATAACTGCCACCTTGCCTTTTCCCTGCAGGTCACCACCTCCCACAGCCTTGCGGCACCAGGGGAGCAGTGCTCCGGGGAGTGCCTCCTGACCGTGGCCCTGGCAGGCGCCCCCTACCAGGCTGTGGGCTCGGTCCAGGGCACCACGCCTGTACTGCAGATGCTCAACGGAGCTGTCTTCAGGCCAGAAGTGCCTCTCCGCAGGGGCCTGCCCCTGCTCATGTTCCGGGCCCAGCTGTCCAACCCTGCAGTGCTGCCTACCATGATTGGTGAGGGGGGCCCTGTGGGGCTGGCTGGGGCTCTCGAAGCTAGCATGGGACCAGCCCTGGGTTGGGACCCTGTCTACCTTCTGCCTTCTTCAGCCGCTCTCCCTGCCTTAGGGCATCTCTGGATCTGCACCATACCAAGGGTCTATCGTGCCAATTTTCCGGAACATTCAGGGGTTGAATACTGAGTTCAGAGAGGGAAAGTGCTTTATCCAGGGTCACAGAGCAGTGTGGCAGGGGCAGGACCTAGCCCGGCTATGGCTCCCAGCTCGCCATGTTAAGCGCCCTGTTTGGAACGGCCTGTGGGGCCGTATTTCAGGAGCTTAGGGCCGTGGAGTGCAGGTTTCTCCTCCGGCCTGCAGGCCCTAGTGGCCAGCCCGGCTGCACGGAGCCTACGAAGGCATCCCCTCCAGTGGTTGTGGGGGTGCTGGGCCTGCCCCAGTCCCCTGGGTTGCCGGGAGTTTTTGCAACACATCCAGGTTTGGCAGAGGGTGTGTTGTGTCCCTAAACACTGAATGGCCTGATTTCACCATCCTTGCAGACTGCCCAGCGAAACTTTCCTGCTTTTCTCCTTTGTTCTTGACCAGGATAAAACTGGCAGTCAGTAAGTCAAGAGCTCTAGCTCTTGGTGGCTAGGGTGTTACCGAGCCTCTGGAATGTCAAGGGAAGCGGGACAGGTGCCCTGTTGTTCCTTCCGGCTCAGGTCTGTGATTGTGAGACTGTCATCCCCCCACTGCAAGTGTGATCACAGAGGCCCACAACCTCGGGCTCTGCTCCCAGCCCCTCGCTCCTCCCCTCCCCGTGCCCTGTGCCAAGCGGGCTTTCTCCTCCTTCCAGGCCTCCTGGCAGAGGCGGGCGTGCAGCTGCTGTCCTACCAGACCTCGGTGGTGTCGGAGGGGGAGGCCTGGCACGTCATGGGCATCTCTTCCTTGCTGCCCAGCCTGCAGGCGTGGAAGCAGCATGTGACCGAGGCCTTCCAGTTCCAGTTCTGACCTGGGGCTCACTGGTCCCAGCCTCGGGCTTCTCTGAAGACAGCTACCCACTGAGCAGCAGGGAGAGGAAATCCACATTGCAGGGCCGAGACCAGGGCCTCTGGTACAGCAGTAACCATCTAGTAAAGAGCCTCCCACCTCCTCCTGTGTCTTTGTGTTGTCATTTTCCTGAACAGCCAGCAGAGGGCACTGCAGGCAGCCAGGGACTCGGTGCTGGAGGGTGTGGAGGAAGATTGGGATGAGCGGATGGCATGGGTGTGGGAGCTCTGAAGATGACCTGCTCCTGTCTCTAAGGTGATTCAGAGGCATTTTTAAAGGAACAAAGCACAATATATTTCAGAATTCCGTAGTATTTCAAGATCCCTTCCATCTGTGAATGTACATGCGCATTAACAAGTAAAATTCAACAAACATGCACAGCATTATGTGCCGAGCACTGGGCTAGGTGCTAGAGTTCAAACCTGGCCCTGTCCCATAGAAGTCTCCTGATGGGAGGAACAGAACATACAGAGGTCATAAGAAGCCGTGATCTATATGTATACAGGAAATCTCTTGAGTCCAGAGCAGGAAGTAATTTGAACTGAGGATGTTGGTGTCTTAAAGATGTTTGGAAGGACTTCATAGGGGAAGATTGTGTGTGTAAAGTCATGGAGGCATGAGAGTAGGTGGCAGGTTCACAAAGTGAGTTCAGTGTGGGGTTGACAGTGTGTTACTTTTTTTTTAAGATGATTTTCTTGGCCATGCACTGTGGCTCATGCCTGTAATGCTAGTGCTTTGGAAGGCCGAGGCAGGATTGCTTGAGCCCAGGAATTTGAGGTTGCAGTGAGTTATGATGACACCACTGCACTCCAGCCAGGGCAACAAGAGTGAGACCCTGTCCCCGCTCTCTAAAAAAAAATGACTTTCTTGAAAAATATGGCAGAATGGCACTCCTTTACCCCAAAGCTTCACCTTTTCAGAGTCCACCCCCCTGCCCCCATTAATATAGGATGATGCGTTCCTTTCCTACCGTGTGCCCAATAGCATCTGTTTCTGAGGCTCCTGCCCTGGCTAGGAAGTACTTGGCACTGGTAGGGCCAGGCCCACTGCTTTGGCTTCCTCAGTGCCTCAAAGGGGCTGAGTGTTGCAGGAACTCCAACAGTAGGGGTGGTGCTAGCATCTGCAGTGAGCCCAGACGTGTGTGTGTGTGTGAGAGAGAGAGAGAGAGAGAGAGAGATGGCACTGCTGGAGCAGACCTTGAAGGGCTTGGGCCTGGGCGTGAACACTAAGGTCAACTTTGGGCAGCTCTGTGACCTGGAACATAGTGTTTATTTCCCGTAAGCCTTTGTTTCCTCATCTGTAAAAGGGATAATGATGCCTCCAGGATTTACATGAAGTGCCCAGGGCACTTGGTGAACATTGGTCTCTTCATTCCTGTGCCTTTCTGAGAGTAGATGAGCAGGTCTCAATCATTTATATAGAAACAACTCCACAAACCAAACCCCCACACCCTCATCACGATGTGTTCAGCCAGATCTAGATGCCGGATGTCCTGACTTCAGACAGCACACTCCTTCCTGTTGGAAAAATGCTTGTGCCTCATGCGGCATCTGCTGGGGAGGTCACTTGAGTCAACTGATAGCTAGAAAAGCAGGCTGAGACTGAAGTTAAAAAAACTCAGTTAAAAATTGAGCTCAACGTTCAGCCTCTAAGCCTCCTTCCTCAAAAATCCCTGAGCAAACCACATTTTGTACACTAAGGTGGTCAGAACAATTGTAGAAACCCAGATTACTTGAGCATCTCAAAATATCCTCCTAGACATGGGTCACACTAGAGGGCGTGGGACAATTTCACTGCATCACCTATACCTTGGCAGTTCATATGACCTCCCAAATTTAAAGGGCAGGATTAATTTTAAAATTCAGCTATTGATAATTTCTTTAGGAGCCTCCATGCTATTTTCCATAATGGCTGCACTAATCTACATTCTCACCAGCAGTGTATAAGTGTTCCCTTTCCTCCACACCCTCACCAACACTTATCTTTTGTCTTTTTGATAATAGCCATCCTCACAGGTGTAGGTGATATATCGTAGTGGTTTTGATTTGCATTTCCCTGATGACTAACTGGAATAAGCCAGACACAGAAAAACATCACATGACCTCACTTATACGTGGAACCTAAACCAAAAGAAGGTCAAATATATACAGATACAGACTAAAACTGGTTGTCGGGGTCCAGGAGTAGGGCACGGGGAGGAAATGGGGACATACAGGTCAAAAAGTGTAAAGCAGCAAATATGTAGGATGAGTAAGTAGAAAGATCTAATGTACATGAGCATGTGGCCTATAGTCAATAATACTGTACTGTATTGAGAATTTTTGCTAAATGAGTAGATTGGAGCTGCTCTTGCCCCACGGTGGGTGAGTGGGGAGGGGAATGGATAACTATGTGAGTTAATGGCTATGCTAATATGTTCCTTTATAGTAACCATTTTACTACGTATATATATGTATATTATCACATCATGTTGTATACCTTAAGTATACACAGCAAAATCTTTAAAAATCCAGCTGGTGCTGCTAGAAGGGTCCTATTAACTCTTTTGTGTTACTGTGAGGCACGTGGCTTCTGCATCACCTAACTTTAGAGTGGAATTTCATTCCTGTGCATGTTAGCTGGGAAGCAGAATGCCTTCTGTAAGCTCAGTGGTGGAGCCAAGGCAAATGCTGGGGCCACACTTGGGAAAGGCCTCAAAATGCTGACTCTTGGAGCCCTGGGGTTAAGAAACAGGTGTGTGTGTAAGAGAGAGAGATCAGTGTATGTGTGAGGTCAGGGTGGTGTTGTGTATGATCAGTATATATGTGTGATCAGTGTGTATATGTGTATGTGTGATTTGTGTGTGTGTGTGTGGATATGATCAGTGTTTCCCCCTAGAGACCCGCAGTTGCAACATGGTCAGTGGGCTGGGCCATGCACACCTGTTTCAATATCCCATGTTGAGTATTCTCATTTGAGATGAGTGTATCATGGCTCAATACTTGCCTAGTATGCCTTCCTCTTTCCTGTTATAGGTCCCTCTGGGTGATTTTTTGCCCACACCTGGAAGTTCTTCATTTGCATGGCATCAGCAGCCTTTGGGGTGAAAGTGCTGACAGGGTAATTGGAATCTTGTTCCTTCACGTGCTGACCTTACAAGGGGGAGGGGGCTGTGTTCAGAGCAGGCAGGCGTCAGTGTTCATGAAGCGGATACCAGAGCTGCTAGAGGAAGGCCTCAGGCTTGGTATAAAAGTTGGTGAGGAAGGGGACCAGGGACCTCTGTGTGTGCAATGCTGGCAATGACTAGCGTCATCTGTGCACCCTGCACAGGTGAACCAGGGCTGATATCCAGCCGGTGTGTGCGGGGGGTATGGGCAGCATTTATCCTGGTTGTTAAATATTTTTACTGTCATCCCTGGGTTGTGTCCAAGTGACTCCCTAGTGGAGGCAGGCCTGGCCCCAGGAGCAGGTGGTATGGCAGGTCCTGGTTGCCAGGGCGGTAGGGGACAGTTCCAGCACCAAGACCCCACGGTGAGCTCCTGTGTGATTAGAAGGCCAGGCCCGGTGTCCTGGATTTGAGAGCTCCAGTGAATGCTGGCTTTTCTCCCATGAACACTGACACTGCTCCAGAGATTTTAGAAAAGGCAGATCTTGTCCCACCAGGAACACCAACCAGGTTGAGGGCTCTAGACAGCGTCGGCGGAGGTGCGGGCAGCAGGGGGCAGCAAAGAGGCGCCGCTAAACTGCAGCGGCGGCTGGTGTGCTAGAGCCAGGTGTCAGCAGCACCGCGCCAGGGCCTGGGACGGCAGTCAGCTGATGCCGGATTAGCTGCACAAATTAGGGCTTATCTAGGATTTGCTGGTGGCTGTTGTGACATGAACAGCCGTGAGCAAAACATTGAGGGGGAGAGACCCAGCGTCACATTCCCATGTGTATCCGTATGCACCATGTCTGTTCCCTGCCAAGGAAACAAACTTCTCTCTTCTAAAATGCCCTTTTCCTCATGGGGGTGGCTGGGGAAACTTTCTATAAAGAAATGAACAACAAACTCATGTCCTCCCATCTTCTTCCACTCCCCTCCTCAACTCAAGCCCTGTCTTCCTGAACCATTGCTATTTCATGAAAGGACCCTGGAAAAAGCAGCGCCCTAGTCCAACGAGGGAAAGATCCTCTAGTGGAATAATTTCCTGCTGAATACATAATTTAATATATACATATATTATTATTATTAATTTTTTTTGGCCGGAGAAGGCATGAACTTAACCTATAAACCTCTGCCCTGCCTTTATTTGTCCAAACAACACTGGCAAGATATAACTAAGGAGGTGTGATCTTCAGCGCCTGCTGGTCCCTGTCTGCTGGCTCTCCAGACTAGAGAAGTGAGCTGGGGGAAGCTATGTGCCACCATCTTTAACTGCCTTGCACCTGTCAGAATACATGGTGGGGAAGGGGGGGTGTCTGGCAGGCTTATGTGTTGTGTGTGTTGACTGGTACCATTTTTGTGTTCTGGGTTCCAGGAAATACAGGAGTCATTTCCTCCTTCTCTCTTTTTAATTGCCATTTATTAGCTTAGAACAAAATACAAAATTTAGAAATTCACAGGCAACCTTCAGAAATGACCAAAGATTGAATAGCACTGGAGTTTGGTAATAATGAAGGTATAACAAATTGGAAAGTTTTTCTGGATCTTGAAAGAGACAGCTGATCTGCACATTTCTGGAGGCCAAGTAATTCAGGAAGAGCCTTCTCTCCATCCCCCATCTCGCTCGCTCACAAAGGGCCGCTCGTCCATCACACCAAAAGCCGGGAAAGGGACGGGGCCGGCGGCCGGAGAGGGTGCACCGCCCACTCGGGGTGGCGCCTCGCTCCACCGCGCTCACGCTCATGGGGGTTCCGATGTCGATTCAAATTTATTTACCAGCTTTAGAGCAGGATTTTAACGATATGATTCAGAGGCAGAAGTTCTGGCAGCATATTTTCCCCAGGAGCCATTCCACAGATCTGCAGAACTTAAACGAAAGAAGATCATTGCACCACGGTCTCACCCCGGGCACAGACCCTAGGGCTGCGCGCGCCCCAGGCGAGGCTGTGGGGGTGGGGTGGGGGGAGGGGGCTCTCCTAGCCACAGTCAGGGTCTGGGCCTCCCGCCACCGCCTGGCGCCCGGCCCGGACGCCTGAGAGACCCGCGCTCTTGCTAGCAGGAGGCGCGGGCAGGGTCCCCAGCGCAGGTCTGTCCGCCTGTGGGCGGAGGGCACGCTGGGCAGCGTAGCCCTTATTTCCGCTAAAACCTCACTGCTGTAGCTTCCTTCATTCCTTATATGAACAGTCAGCAAGAGAAAAGTTCAAGAGCACCAGCTTTCCTCTTTAGCAACAGTGCTGCCTGAGCACTTGTGAGAGGCGTGTCTACGAAGAGAGGGAGGGAGCCTGGTTTGGAAATTCTCCTTAGAAAACGACGAATCTCTTTCTCTATCCTTCTGATGACTAATCTACGTTGATGTATTTAATACCCCCTCTTTGCCACTGACCTGCCCTTAAGACCCATATTTCAAACAAACAAACAAACCAATATACACGCACAGACTGCCTGGCAGTACAAAGTCCTGTGGGCTGGCTTCCCTGGGGTTGCACCTCTGCATGGTGCTGCAGCGGTGGCCAGGCAGCCCGGCTGGTCCGCCTCTCCTGTCCCCGACTCGGGGCCCCAGCCCTTGGGCAGCCTGGCACCCAGAACGCCCGGTGCTGAGGAAGGGGCCGAGGCCCCGCCCCCCGCACTTGCTGCTTCCTCTCCTGGGCTTCATCTGTTTGTCTCCTCCCTCCTGACTTCTTCCCTCCCTTCCCCTGTGCCCTCCCCTGCCTTGGCACACCTTTTCCTTCTTCCCCCTTCATCTACCAAAGGAGGAGGAAACTTGGGCTTGGGGACTGTATTAACTGAGATTCAGGGGTTGCAAAAGAAATCCCTTCTCACTCTTCCATTCTGCTTATCTTAGCTACTTGGTCCGTAAACTGAAGGCAGATATCTGGGCTGATGAACTACAAGATTCCAATCCTGAATCCTTGCTGTTCCTCTTAAAAATACCATAAAGAATTCTCCCACTTCTCCTCTCACCCCCCTCCTCTTCCATCCAATTCTTTTCTCTTTCAACCTGTCCGCACTAATATTCTGAACCTCACTGCTTCTCCCCAAAAGGAATCACATGACAGGAAGATTTTGCTACACAGCCCCTTGGCCTACGGCTCCCTCACCTGAGGTGTCTGGCTCTACCAGAACCTTCAACACCCTGTTTCCTTATGAATGACCCCAACACACAGGTGTGTACCTTTTCTGAGGCTATTCATCTTTATTACTGATATCATCCTTTTGGAGTAAGGAGTTCCATAGGTTTAGGTTCACAGCCTGCTCCCTCTTACAGATGCTAATTTTTTTCTATCAAGTTTCTAGGAAAGCTTCCCATCTTGAGCAGATCAGGTAAAACAAATCAGACGCATTTTTTTTCACATTCAAGATTTCAGAACATGTCCCTCACCCAGCTTCTGCCTTTCCAAGGCAAAGAACCCCAGGAATTTTAATTGGTCCTCATGGTACAAACTCCCCACCTCTGATCCTCTTGGAAGCTATGGACCCTCCGTGGCCTGGTTACCATATCAGAACTAGAGGAAGACATTAGGGTTTTATGCCACCAACCCTGCAAATGCTCACGTACCACCTTTAGACAGGACGCCGGGCATACTTTCGGCGATGCAGCTGGTCCACTTGCTCCAGGTACCAAGTACCCGGGAAAAGACTGTTGATATCACCAGGTGGTGAGAAATTCACTGCAGAATGAGGAGAAGAGGCAATACTCACAAAGAGTTGCATGAGTTTTGGGGAGAGAAAATAATAATAGGGACATCTACAGCTTCACAGTGAGGGTCTCTTGGCCATGTTGCAAGGGGCCACAAGGTTACCTGTAATACTCCAAGTGGAGAACACTGGACTGGCAGAAGAGCCAGAGGAACAGCCATCTTGGATCTAGCACTTAAGGCCTGGCTATTAAAAATTTTATTATAAGGATATGACATTCCCCTACAGTAAACATACCCTTCCTCCACTGAAATCTTTATCACATCCTTCTGCCAATAGTACCTAGGTTGAGGAGGACCCTCAGAGCCTCTGTTTTCTTCCTAGCTCTACTTCAGTGCTTTGTCCATTGGTGTTCGTCTCAGAGGTCCTGTTTTTGTTTTCATTGTTTTTCTTTGCTAAAACATATCCCTTGATCCAGATGAGATCAATGACCACTAGAACCTAGGTCTAGAACCTAGGTCCAGAACATAGGTTCTGGAACATTCCCAATTCCAAATGTTCTGTCTCCCCTTTTCAGACTATACTGCAAACCATGTTTTTAAAATCACCATCTGGTCTGTCCAGTGCTAACTTTGGCTTTTGTTTCCTTTTCATTTGTTGCTTTTTGGGGGTAACATTTTGTTTTTACATTTGGTGGAAGAAAGCGGGCAATGGGCCAGAGACAGTAGTATGTGCTGGTAACTTATTCATGTATAGTAATTCATTTAATATCTGTTTGTAAATCCTACCAAGTTGGTATGATTTTAGAAATAAGACAACTGAAAATAGTTCAATTTTTGCAAAGACAAACAGCTAGTAAGTGGCGCAGCTCAGGTTTAAATTTGGATATCTAGCTCCAAAGTCTGGACTTTCAACTGTTGCACAGAAAGCATTTTCAAAGACTATACTTCTGGCTTCTATGGCTTCCATTGTCCAGTATCATGGAATCTGAGGTGAATTACCTTTTCTTCCTCTCTTCCTGCCCTTTTTCTTACCCTTGTGGTAGAAGTGTTCTCTTTCGTTCATTATTTCTGTGAACTCTTCAGGAGACATTCGCTTTCGGGAGTCTAGGCGTTTTGGCAGGTCGGACGTACTAGACACCAGCTGCTCCAGGGGGGAGCCTGGGAAGCAAAAGTGAGATGGTTACACCTTCTTGCTTGTCATTGTCACTACTGCCAAACCACAAGTCCAACAGAGAGCCAGGTTCCGTGGAAGCTCGCACCCTGGGGGAAAGTGCTCTGTGCGTGGCTTAGAACACCAATGTCATAAGTAAATATGAATGTTAGCAAAACATACAGGCAGACACACTAACGTAGTCAAGGTATATCCCATATAGTAATTAGATATGCGTCCTGGAGCTCATCAATCAAAAAATAATCATCATGTACCCACTGGATAGCTCACATGTGTCAACTTCTCTTTATCAGTTGCAACCGAACCACCATGACCTCTTGACTGGGCTATTTGCGGCAACAAACTGGTTTCCCCATGTCCCCCTTTGCTCCTCTTCAATCTAGTCGCTAAGTAATAGTCAAGGAAGCGCTTTAAATACATAAATTAGACAAACTTTCTCCATTGCTTAAATCCCTTCAGTGTTTTTTCTTTGCTCTTATTCGCAACCCGGTTTCTTTTGCCAAATGACTTTTGTCAGGAATGCCTGGCAGAAAGCTGAGGCTCACCTGGAGAAGCATCCTGGGACACTCGGAATGAAAACAAACTTGCTGCCAAGCCAGAGCCATAGGAGAAGGCGCCGATCCTGGAGCCGGCCAAGTCCTGGGCAGAGTGCCTGCAGGGACAGGAATTAAAGCCCGGCGGAACTCGTCAGCATTATATCCTGCACTTCAAATAAAGCACCCACCTATCAGGCCAGTCCCCTCCCTGTCTACCTCATGCAACTAGAAATGGAGTCCAGGCCCTCTGCATGAAGAGGGACTTTGGGCAGGCCCCGGGGACAGGTCCAGGAGCAGGAAAGCTTCCAAAAGGAGAGCAGCAAAAATCCAAGATACACCAGGCACAGAAAACACAACAGAATGTCAAATGGAAACGGAACTTCTCCCCACTCACGAGGACAAGATGAATTTAGTGAATTCCGAGGGTGCTTCCAAATGGGGGCCAGATTGCTGGATTCCCCCTCAAGGCTGCATGTTGACTGGCAGTGGTTCAACAGTGGTAACATTTTGACCATCCCTCATCAGTAATAATTTGATCAGATCCACCCACGACTATTAGAAATATAGTTATGCTATATGCAGTATTTCCTTATGAAACCCACAAAACAGAAAGTCAATAGAAATAACAACTAGCTCTGGGCATGGAGGCTCACACCTGTAATCCTAGCATTTTGGGTGGCTGAGACAGGAGGATCACTTGAGCCCAGGAGTTTGAGGTTGCAGTGAGCTATGCACTCTAGTGACATAGTGAGACCCTGTCTCAAAAATAAATAAATAAATACATAAATAAAAAAATAACAATTAGCAATTGAGCACCCGCTGAGCACTGCTGTTTCAATTGTTTTAGACAATGCTCATCAAAACAGTAAAACACATATTGTTATTATCTGTGTTTTGTGGATGGGGAAAGTGAGGCACATAGAGGTTAAGTATTTTTCCAAGGTCAAAACTAATAAATGGCAAAGAGATTTGAACCCAGGGTATGGGCTCTAAAGCTAGGACTCTCTTAATGACCAGGCTCTAGTAAGTATAGAAATTTTTAAATAGATGAGAAAAAATATGCATATAAATTCTATTTTATTACTGCATCCAAATAGATCTTGCACAGCCCCTGACATCCATGTACTTCACTTTGGAGATTGCAAATCTGCCTATACGTATACCTTTGAAGCAAGTTTCTTTCCTCTTCCTTCCCTCCTTGCCTCTTCTCGCCCTTCCTGTCTTTTAAAAGTCTGAACCGGAGAAGGAAACAAACTTGACTGACCCCTCAGACCATGGAGGAGGTGGAGCCGGACACAGTACTCACTGAGACAGAAGTGAAGCCAGGCACCCATACAGGGACGAGGTGTATGTATTCCCGTTGCGTGTGGCCAGGTAAAGGGAGGCCTTGGTTTTCTTGTTGAACATGTCCAGAGAGGCCTTTACAAGTGCTTTCTCCAGGGCCTTATTGGTGTAGGTGTCTTCCAGCTTTAGCCCCCTGTGGGGCAGCCAGAGGTGACCAGGTGAGAAGCCACAGGGGGAGGAGGAAGGGAGCAGGGGGAAGAGTAACAGCTTCTAGAGAGGAGACTTTGGATGTGTTTTTATTACAACATTTGTAAATACATAACAGCACACACACACACATACACAAAAACACATGCCACTAATAGTTCTACCATTCAGAGATAAAACTTAGGGAATATTTTTAATATTTTTCTTAGGGAATCTATCCCCAATTTCATAAAGTGTATTAGAAAATTAGAAATGAAATCATACTATGCATTCTGTTTAGCATGCTTTTTAAACTCTGTGTATGTGAGTGTGTGTGTGTGTATGTATTTATCCATAATATTAAATCATCTTCTTTAACATTATTTTTAATGGTTGCAGAATGGTCCCTGACATGATGTACCTTACTTTAACCAATCTCCCTACTCCTGTTTCTCATTAGTTAAAATACTGCAGGGAATAGCTACATGTTCTTTTACATGTGGAATTACTGAGCCCAGAGGTATGCACATCTTTAAGGCTTTTGCTTTATACTCTCGTATTACTCCTCAAAGCACTTATATAAATTTATATATCCACTATTGCCCATTCTCCCATAGCCTTGTCAATACTGGGTACTTATTTAAATTTTAAAAGACTATGCAAAGAAAATGATAACTTGTGTGTTTTACTAATAAGCATGCACATTTACAAATATGATTATATGCATTTCTTCTGTGAGGAAATCTTTTGTTCATATCTTTTGCTCATATCTTTTGCTCATTTTTCCACCATAGTGTTTATATTATTATTCATAAGATCATTATATATTACAGATATTATCTTTATCTTTGGTATATGTTATACTTTTTGCTTTGATAGGGCAGGTCTTATAAGCAGCGTTTAAGCTAGTTCTGATGTTTTCATTAGTGGCAGGGTTAGTAGTAGTTAATAATAGGGGCATATACTGGTAGAATAGTCCAAAACTTGAAATAAATAGATACCAAGAAGAAAGGGAAAGATTCCCTTCCCAGTGAGAATGATTTGCATTGAAGATATTTCTGTTTTAAATATCTTAGATTAATGCATCAATAAATAGCATTCTTCCTGACACATTCCCCATGTCTCCCTGAGATAGCACAAGGAGGGCCCTATGCAGACAATGACCCATCACACCATGTAGGAATTGGTATCCTTTCCATCATGTTGGAAGGTTGCCATTGCCCCACAGGAGTACCAGTAACCTGGGCTCAAGGCATGCGGGAGCATCCTCCTTGTCCATCCCTCATGAGCCCCTAGGAACTCCATGAACAGGACTCACCTGAAAGCCTCTAGCTCCTTATATAAGCTGGATTGGGTGTTGCTGCTGGATGACAGGAAGTCGTTGAGCATCAGGCGAGCCAGAGATTTCTGGACCATGGTGCAAAAGGGTGTGTGAAAGATCATAAACTGGAAATCGTCAAGGGTGAAAGCTTGATTGATGCCAGCTGGAAGAAGAAGTGTGAAGGCAAATATGTAGCATGAGGGACAAGCCATTTCAACCTGTCTCAGATTTAATGGTGCAGAAGAACTCTAGGCCTCCCAGAGAACTAGTTCCTGCCTCCAGCAAACACATAAGGTTTGTTCATTCATTTTTCACCTCTTTACTAAGCCCTTCTTCATATAAGGAAAGAAGAGAAAGAAACAAACATATTCATATCTACTATTGCCAGCCTCCCTGACAGATGCTCACCCCATATCAATTTTGTGTTGTACCATTTTCTCCATTTTTCAGAGAAGGAAACAGAGTCTCCAAAAAATTATGTAAAGTCATATGTCCAAGGTCACCCAGCTTGAAGAGTCTGGCTTTGGATTTAGGTTCACCTGTCTCTGTCGCTACATTACTGTCTCTCTCACTGGGCAGAGGAGGGCAATGCAACTTCTGCCCTTAGGAAAGTTTATATTTTAGTGCTGTGATCCAAAGTAGCATCCATCAGATCCCATATGAGAATAAGGAGTAAAATGAAAATGCCATAAGAATTCAGAGGAGGCAAGAGCAATCAGCCAATAGCAATTTTACAGTGGATGGGCACAGGCAGAGAGGCCCAAGGTGACTTCTTCTCCCTGGGGTTGGCCTATGGCAGGCAGTGCCCCACCCAGTGCAGCAGAGAGGGGCAAGATGTGGCTCCTTATGCCACCAGCAAAGCACCCATGCCCTGGCGCTTCAACATGTGCTCCTTTCCACACTGAAACCTGCCTTCTGCAGAGGCCCATCTGCCCATGGCTGAGCAGGTAAGACACTTTCTATTTTTTTAAAGTGGGTTTCTCTGTATTTTAAAAATAAGATTTATTCACTTCTTTTCTGATCATGAAAGCAGTATGTACTTTTTAGCAGGGAAATTCCAAAACTAAAGATGGAAATAAATTCGACCTATTACCACCATACAGAGAAAAATCACTGATAGCACTTTAGTAGATGGAAAATATAAGATAAGGCAAGATTTTCCAACATCAGACTTTAAAAGGGGGCAAACTACAAATCAAGAGTCACATCACGCCGACTTAAAACAGAAGCAAATCCTGACCCCTGAGGATGTGGTTACCCGGGTCACGCCACGTTTTCCAGGTGGCTGACACCCACAGGTTTCATACTGGTGACTTCGGCCTGCATTGTTTGCTTTCTTTCGTTCAGGTCAAGTTAGAGGCAATTTTATGCTTGAATTTGAATGACATCCACGTGGATTTCAGCAAAGACCCAGAGAGGAGAATAAGAAGGGAACAGGAAACAATTCTCTTAACATGGTTTTCAGGGAAGAAAAGAGGAGACCTTGTCTTAGGATTTTAGGTGCAAAGGTGCAGACTCTTGGCCCCCGTAAGCAGAGCCCCCACTTCCTGCTGCTCGAGTCCCATACCTCTCTTCCGCTGGTTCTGGATTTTGTGGCAGTATGAGGCATAACACCGATCCAAGGCCCGAAGGTAGCACTGGATGGAGAGCTTCCCATCCACCATTGGGTACTCGGAGGCCAAATTGGGTTTGTAGAAGTCATATACATTCTCCATATGGGTTGCCCTAAGACCTGGAAAGGCACAGGGAGGGTTTCAGAGACTGCACAGCCTACCTGGAGCACAGAGGATGGGAGAACCACATAACAAGGGCTTCCTGGTCTACCTGTCTCCCATGCCCAAGCCTGAGCCCACACGACATCCCTCATATTCAAAAGGATTTGAAAAGGTCATTGGTATTACATAAAAGAGGTTTACATTTTGCTTTCCACACTTATGTGGATTTAACAACACCTGGAATAGAAGCCAAGTCTCACAGGAAAGACTTTCACTTTTTACCCAGTTACCTCCTTTCATAGTCAATCACCCGCACAACTCCCTAAGGCACCTGCACGACTCATCCGTGGATTATTATTCCCATGCGTGATGATGCAGAAGAGGAAACCTCACAGATTCCCTCTTCCTTTCCTCCCTAACCTCTGCTTCTCAGGCCAGCCTTTTGAGGCAAGTGATGCCACCTTCAGACCCACACCCCAGCCCTGAGTAGCAGGGATGCCAGTGTAGGATATGGAGCTATGTATTTGTCTGTGCCATGCACAGCCTCTTGGTAATGGTTTACCTTGCTCGAGGGCCAAAGGGGCATTGGGACCTAGCAGCATCGCCACGGCTCCAGCCCCACCGGTGGGACGAGCATTATCATTGGGATAGACGGCGATGTCGCCACAGACCACCATTGCATAGCGACCTGTAAAGAGAGACAGGAAGTAATTATCACCACTGCCAAATCTAGAGTAGACTGCGTGCCTACTGTGCGCCAAGCACAATTCTAGGTACTGGAAATAGAGTGAACAAAACCACAAACCCCAGCGCTGTGGAGCTTATGTTCTAGTAGGACTCATGATACACTTGAAATGCAAAGCCAAAACTTAGTGTCCTGACATTCTAACTGTAAAATGCTCATTTATTCAGAATTCTATTTCTGACTTCAGTGAGAAATTCACTAACTGGCAGTTTTGGAGATAAATTTAGTTTTATACTGATCACCTTGCAGCACTCCATGATCATGAAATCTTTCCCAAATCATAAAAGGCAAGGGATACAGAGGGAAACTAACATTTAAAATACTGTCCTCAAACAATCCTTAAATCAATCCAGTCAGGGAGGTAATGTCCACATTTACGTATGAAGACACTGCCTTCCAGAGAGATTAAGTAACTGGTATAAAGTCCGGTTACCTACTGAATACAGAATCTGATATTCAAACTCAGCTCTAACTGGATCCTAAACCATGGCCTTTGAATTGCTTGGTGTTACTTTCATTGTGAAAAGAGTTTATGCTGAGCAACCACACTTAATGTAAATGATCCATAGTGACTAACTCTATGGCAATCTATTAGACAATAAATAATTGTTGTCTTAACTATTATTTGTTCTACTTTCATCTGATAAAAGTACTGCCCCCCAAACTTGAGTCTGTGCGAGAGATGTAGTAGTAATTCCAGTATTCTGTCTAACCTGTGAGGAAGCCCCAAATATTCACCCGTACCACTGAGTTGGAGCCTTAATTTTATACAATTTAATGCCCATGATAAGCCTATATAGCAGATATAGTTATCTCCTCTTCACAGATAAAGAAACTGAGGCCTAAAGAACTTAAGTCACTTGCTCAAAACCATATAGCTAATAAATGGTAGGATAAGGATTCAGAGTCAGGATTCCAACCCAAATTCATTGAAATCTGAAGACCTTCCCTTAAGAATTATTACAAATCCAGCTGTAACTTCAACAAAAAGAATTTTTTGCCCCCAATGATATAAATGTGTATAAAATATATAAATAAGTTACATAAATATATTACGAGTATTTATATGTTTGACATATATAAATATATGCATTTAGTATATACTATATATATATAATTGGAGGAAAAAAACAATACTTTTTTGTATATGTATACACACACACACACACACACACGGAGTGAAAAATTTAGAAACTATAGACATGTACTTAGAAGCCATTTAGGAAAAGGCCGGTAAATGTGACTACCTAAAAATCAAAGCATTCTATCAGAAACAATGTCGAAAGACAAATTAGGGAAGTATTTACAGTACCTACAACCAACAAAAAGCTATTTTCCTTCCTTTATAAAAGTCTCATCAAAAAGACAAGTTATATAACACAAAAATGGCCAATAAATATAATAAAAAATCCAAGCTTTCTTATAATGAAAGAAAGGCAAATCAAAAATTCTAGAATTTTACTTATTAAATTGACAAAGATTAGAAAGCTTGATAATACATATTGTAGGAATGTAATTTAGTACAACATTGTAAAGAGCAATTTGGCACATTTATCAAATTTTTAAATCTACTTATCCTGCAATTCTGCTTCTAGGAACCTATTCTTAGAATACATTGCAACAAACATACAAAGCTATCGTGCAATGTTCATTAAGACATTATTTAATTGCAAAACCCCACAACAATCTAAATATTTATTTATATGGGGCTAATTAAATAAAATTTTCCATACCCATCGATAGAATATTATGTAGTTTTTAAAAGAAAGAGATAGACCTTATATATGCTGCTACAGAATGATCTCTAAGACATCAGACATTAGGAATAATATGTATAATGTTTAAAACTGAATAGCTACGTGTATGTTTGCAGATACAAAAAAATTGTAGAAGAAAATTAGGAAGAATACATAGATATTAATGCTAAATTCTTGGAAGTGGTAATGGAGTGTCAAAAGGGGACTTTTTCTTTACACCCTTTTGTCAATATGTATATATATTTTCCCAACTATAAATTTCAATTGCTTTCATAAAAAAAGAAAAAAGACAAGAAAACCTGGGGACTCCTAGCCAATCTGAGCCAGCACCCCCCTTTCCTTCCCTCATATTCTCCTCTCTCTTCTGGAGTTGTTCAGAACTCCCTGGTGAGTCCCAAAGCTACTTTGTCCCACCAAAGAAGGTCCCGGGTGGATGGTTGGCTGGGTCAGAAGCAGAGATCTCATGCACACTGGCCTCATCTGGTCTTGGTGGTGGCTATCACCTGCAGAGTGTGTAGTCCAGGAGGTCAGGCTCAAGCTTAGACATGCTTTTTGTTTCAAATACAAACTGAAAATTCACATTTCGGTAGTTGGCTTTTTATTTTTACTTTTCTGCTAAGACATCATGTTTAAAGAAAGATGCATTTGCAGGCCTCATCTGTGGAATACCCAGCCACTCAGCGGAATCTGCTCATTTTAAATGGTGTGATTAAAGCTGACAATGCTTCCAAGAACAAGTTTTTTGATTTTTTGTTAAAGGCTAGTGAATGTCACTTATCCTTTGTTTCTACTTTCCAACTAAATACTTGCTTGGACATATTGGTGGTAGTAATGGTCGTAGGGGTTGCTAGAGAGGTAGTAATACAAGTCCCAAGCTGGAGAAGCACTGTAAAAACAGATTTGACAACGACATAGAGAATGGACCTTCAACCCCTATCAGTGGAACCATTAATGGGGAAGGAAGGCCCTTGTAGGCAGTTGAAGAATCATGGGATGGACTTATGGAATTGCAGTCTCTTCCTGTGTGAACATAGATCAACTCCTCTTGGCTTCTTTTTTAAAGCAAAGGATATTCAATTAGATAATCTCTGAGGGTCCTGTTAACATTAAGACTTTATGATTAATTTATCGTGAATGTTCATTATCATTTTCAAGGTTTTTAATCCTAGTTTCAAACTCAGTAAATACAGAGTGCCTTGACTGCCAAGGAACTGTTCTTTCACATCTCTATGGATTATTTTATTCAATCCTGCAAGGCAGATAGGCAGATAAGAACCCTGAGGCTCAAAGAGGCTACAGAACTTATCCATAATTATTGACAGGGTGTCTAACTATCATCTTGTACTGTTTCCTTTGGATCTTTTCTTGCCATCACAATAGGGATTATTCCTCCAATATAGCACTGGGGGGAGATATAAGTAAGATACAAGTTACAGTTAATATGTTAATAAAAAAGCAGTATCCTAGGAGCCAGGCAGGGGAGAAAGAGTAGAAATAGTTTGTGTAACAGTCTATCCTGTGATTCTATGGGCCTATTTCTACCAGGGTGTTTTTCCCTTAACATCTAAACATGTATAAATTTTTCAACATAATCAATCTCTCTTTCAGAGACTTAGGAGATGTTTAAGAGAAACAGTACAATAAAATGGGAAATATATTACATATGGTTTGGTGTCTTGCCTCTGTCACTCACTATGTATAAGAAATCAGATCTTCCATATTCTCGCCTATAAATCAGGTATAAGGCGCGGCGGCTCACGCCTGTAATCCTAGCACTCTGGGAGGCCGAGGCGGGAGGATTGCTTGAGGTCAGGATCAGCCTGAGCAAGAGTGGGAACCCGTCTCTACCAAAAATAGAAAGAAATTATCTGGACAACTAAAAATATATAGAAAAAATTAGCTGGGCATGGTGGCACATGCCTGTAGTCCCAGCTACTTGGGAGGCTGAGGCAGGAGGATCTCAGGAGACTGAGCCCAGGAGTTTGAGGTTGCTGTGAGCTAGGCTGATGCCACAGCACTCTAGCCAGGGCAACAGAGTAAGACTCTGACTCAAAAAAAAAAAAATATATATATATATATAAAAATCAGGTATAACACTCAATTCCTAGGTTGTTGTGAGGACTAAATGAAGGACTGTGTGAACACGCTACCTAACTAACTGTATAAAGATATACAAGTCTAAATGGTTATTATCATCGTGGTTGTTGGATGATAGAAGCAGCCGTGTGATTATGTTGTCCTTCCTTCACTGAATGAAGCCACCCAGGGAACTGAAAAGCAAAACTGATAACATTCAGCCTCCAACCCCAGCTCCTTTTGTCCATAAGTCCCCCTGGCAGGACATACCATCCCAGTAGCTGGACTCCATCCAGTTGGCAGCATTGAAGAGGGAGGCAGTGCCACCGTAGCAGGCATTGGTGGTATCTATGCCCTCAATGTCAGTGTTTCCCGAATCCTGGAAGAGTTCCATGAGCACTGTTTTGACAGCTTTGGACTTGTCGATGATGGTCTCAGTGCCCACTTCCAGCCTGCCCACCGAGTCCCATGGGAGCTTTGTGCGCTCCATCAGCCGTTGTACCACCGTCAGGCACAGGGAGTTGATGTCCTCCTGGACTGAGCAGAAACCCATTTCAGTCTGGCCCAAGCCCACTGTATACTTCCCTGCTTCCACATTGTTATACTTCTCCAGGTCAGTCTGGTCCACATATTGGGCTGGGAAGTAGACCTCCAAGGCAAGGATGCCCACATCCTTTGGCCAAGTATCTGTTTTGGCCAGAGGGACAGCAGAGGCTGTAGAAAACCTGTGATGGAGATAACAATCAATATCCCATTAATGATCTGTAGCTAGTTTTCTCAGAAAACAGTGATACATCAATCTTTTAATTCATTTTTTTAATATATTTTGAAGCTATGTTATCATTCAACTACAAATTTAGTGTTGTTATATATTTCTGTTGAATTGACCAAAAAGGGTATATTTAATAAAAAGATTAAATATCTTTTTTCATGTTTGTGAAACTCTTGCCATAAATTCTACATTTTCTGATGTCAATACAGCTGTACTAGCTCTTTGCTTACTGCTTGCACGACATATCCTTTTCTGTCCTTTTTTACTTTCAACCTCTCAGAGTCTTTATATTTAAAATGTGTCACTTATAATGTGTCACTAGTTGAATCTTATAAAAATTTTTCACAAGTCTTACAATAGTGGTGTTTTGATTGGAGTATTTCGCCCATTTATATTTATTGTAATTACTGATATAGTTGGAATTAAGTCTACCATCTTTCTGTTTGTTTCTATTTGCCTCATATATTCTTTATTCCTTTATTCCTCCTTCCTGTATTCTTTTTGATTAAAAAAATATTTATTATCCTATTTTATCCCCTCTATTTCTTTAAGTTGTGACCCTAGAGATTATAATATGCATACCTGGCTTATTATACTCTAACTTAAGTTAATGCTTCTATTACTTTCTGAATAGTGTAAAAGCCTTACTTTAGGTTAACTTTATTTACCCTCTCCTTGCCTTGAGCTATTATTGTCACATACTTTACTTCTGCATATGTTATAAGTCCTTATAGAACATAATTTAAAATTTTTTACTTATTTTTAAAGCATATCTCTCATTTTCCTCCTTTCTCCTTCTTCTTTCTTTTTTATACACAAGAACATATGCACTGTTTTTCTACTTTTTAAGGAAGTTTTCTGTTTGATTCCATCCTATCTGCTTTTTGTGATTCTACCTTCTAATATTTATTGAACACAGCTGGCCAAGATACACAACAGTGAATAAGACATCCTTTGTGCCCATGTTCTAATGGAGGAGGAAGACATTGTTACAGCTAAATACATAGTGGAACAAGCAAACCTGTGAGAACACAGAGCAGAAAGAGCAATTCTAAAGGGGGGCAGAGAGAACAGAAGAAAGGGGTCAGTAGAACAGGAAAGAGATAATATATTTCTTTTCTGGAGCATCTGCATCTCTTAAACCCTGACTCTTAAACCCCTGGTGAAAATCTGGAGATTCTCCTCCTAGCTACAAGCACAGAGCTCACTAGTTCACCTCTCATGTGCTTCCACATGAAAGCACTTGAAATCTGGTCACTTTAGTGACATTCTTCATTTTATGGATGGTGAAATCAAGGCACATACTGGTGAAGTAATATGGTCAGAATAACTTCTAGTTTTTATGTGTTAGAAACAGTCTGTCCCTTCACCGTCTTTGGTGCCAGACTTATAAATTTAGCTCTGTGCTACAGGAGCTATGACTCAGATTGAATGTATCTACCAATTGTTTTTAGAATTCTGGGCCTCTGGTAGCTCCAATTCTCCCATCAGGAAAGTCACATTTTTAATTTAATTTAATTTTTTTTTTTTTGGAGACAGAGTCTTGCTCTGTCGCCCTGGATAGTGTGCAGTGGTGTCATCGTAGCTCACAGAAACCTCAAACTCCTGGGCTCAAGCGATCCTCTTGCCTCAGCCTCCTGAGTAGCTGAGACTATAGGTGTAGACCACGACACCCAGATAATTCTTCTATTTTTAATAAAGAAGTGGTCTCACTCTTGCTCAGGCTAGTCTCAAACTCCTGAGCTCAAGCAATCCTCCCACCTCAGCCTCCCAGGGTGCTAGGATTACAGGTGTGAGCCACCACACCACGCCAGGACTGCTCTGAAGCAAAAATGGATTATGTGATCACAAGACAGTGAGACAAGCATTAAATGTGCAATAATATCTGACAAGAGAGGTTTGGAAATTATTTATCTGCCTTATTTATTTGGTACCCTCCAAATAATTGGAGTTTGTACTCTCAAATATTTATGGAGGAGCTTTCCCAGTACCCAGGAGCTAATGGTTAGCCAGCCTTTGGTCCTGCCAGCTCAGTTGCCTTTTCCCTCGGCCTCAGTCTCTGCCTTCTCTGGGCTGACTCCTTCCTTCCTTCTCTTCTCAGTCAGAAATCAAAGGTTGTAAGGGAAGAGGAGAGGTTCTAAGAATGAGTCAGTGGTAACTTTTGTAACTGTCTTGGTAGGGGGCTATTTCTAGAAATAGATTACAGAGCCTTGAATAAAGTTAATGCAGAGAGGCTTCCAGGAGCATCAAACCACTGTAGCTGAGAGTATCTCTCTAATCTTGTGCTTTCTCTAAAGAATGATGTCTTTATTTAATTTAAAATCAGTTTTTCTGGTGTTGTCTAGTTCAAGAACATGCATCAAGCTTTCATTCACTCCATCTTGCCTCCTTCCCTTATGTTTCAAAATTAACTGTGACTAGCCGGGCACTGTGCTGGGGAGGAGTGGGGGTGAAGGGGCTGGGCAAAGGAGAGAAGCGGACAAGGCTTTTGAGGACTTCCTTGACGGTGTAAGGAATGAGATAAGCACATACACAACCCAACTGAGAGGCAGAAGGTGGTGAAGGCCACAACAGGTACACGGTGAAATCCCACAGGAGTTCAAAGGAAGCAGAGATTCTATTGGTTGGAGGATCAGGAAAGGCTTCGTGGAAGAGGCTGCATTTGAGACCAACCCCAATGGATGAGAGAGCTTCTGCTGGTGAAAAATTGGAAGCGGATGAAGCAGGAGTGGCCACAGTGGGAAGTGACTGAACAGACAAGGGGGCCTGCAGAGGAGGGCGTGTGGGGGAGTAAGGAGACAATATATGAGAAATTTAGGAAGTGGAGGACCAATTCTTAATTTTAGAGGTAGCAAAACAGATGCTGAAATGGGAGTTGCTCTTTGGTTGGACTTGGGGTGGATGCAGGCTGGATTAAAGGGGATAGACCTGCAGAGAAAAGGTGACCCACAAAAAAAGCAGTGTTAGCTTAGGTCATAGATGATGGGATCGGCTGTGAGCACAGCCAGAGGGGAATGTGAATGATGATGCCAGAGTCTGAACCAAAGAAGTCAGAATGTTGGTGAGGACTGATGTTTGTCTCTTGGCTGGTGCCAACAGTTGCTTGAACTAAAAAGTCCCATATCAATCCCTTCCTCACAAATAACACAGAAACAGGTTAAAGTCTGAGCTGGGACATTTGACCTGTATGCAGTGGTTTGGCAGGGGGTGCAGGGAGTGTAGAGGATGGTAGTGTCATGAAGAAAATAAGATGGCTAATAAGCTTCGCACATCTATACACCCAACTTCCCTGGGTACCAAGCAAGGGAAGGTACCAGGTCAAAATCGCTTTTCTAAGTATTCAGTATTCACAGAATGCAAAGGAAAAAATGGAAGGAAAGAAAGAACTAGTCCAAAGGTGTCTGGGATGGTTTAGAGGTTAAATAATAACAGGGAGGTGGGGCTGGGCATGGTGGCTCACACCTGTAATCCTAGCACTCTGGGAGGCCAAAGCGGGCAGATCCTTTGAGCTCAGGAGTTCGAGACCAGCCTGAGCAAGAGCAAGACCTTGTCTCTACTAAAAAATAGAAAGAAATTAGCTGGACAACTAAACATATATAAATAAAAAAATTAGCTGGGCATGGTGGCGCACGCCTATAGTCCCAGCTACTTGGGAGGCTGAGGCAGCAGGATTGCTTGAGCCCAGGAGTTTGAGGTTGCTGTGAGCGAGGTTGACACCACGGCACTCTAGCTGGGGCAACAGAGTGAGACTCTGTCTCAAAAAAATAAAAAAATAAAACATAACACAGAGGTGGCTGGAAGCCCAAGTCACTGTGTTATCATCTTCACTGGGAAAATGCAAGCACTCGGGCCACACTGAGGGGGTGTTTACAAAGAAAAGGAGTGTGTGTGTGCTTTGCACATGCACGAACATGCATATAAACACCTACATATATGCTTATCTTCACATTTTATTTCCCCCTTTCATAAAGCTGGAGTGCAGGACAAACACAGCTTCCTACCCCGAGTCCATTTTAGACGTTACTGCAGTGACTTAAAGCACTGCTTCTGCTAACCCTGTGGTTGGCACAGAAGCCTGAGGGTCTTGGCAGAGTCGAGGGGTCAAGGTGGGAACGGCGGTGGAGAGCTGTGGGCCCTGGTGCTGATATTTCTACTGCTTTGTGCAGCTGGCAGAGTAAAAGGTGCTGTTGTTCACAAACACAGCATGCGTCAGAGGTTTGGGACCCTCTAACTCCACAGCCGAAAGGGACTATATCTGTTTACAGACCAGGTAACTGGGAGGACCCTTGAGAAATTAAGCTGTTTGTCTATGGCTGCGCACAAGCCTTGACAACTTATGACTAGGATTCTAAGTTTTTCCCAGTGGCAGGACTTCTGACTGTCTTTTACTGGCTCCAAGATGCTTCTCAAAGAGTGATCTGTGCAGACCCTTGGAACAACCGGACTCACCTTTGGTGGGCAGCTGGGAGCAGGCGAGCAAGTGCGAGGCAAGGCTCCTGCGTCGCTCTTTGCAGCCGAAGGACCTGCTTCACTGGCGTCAACAGCCGCTGCATTTCCGGAGGAGCGAGCAGAGAGCAGCAGTTCCCAGCCTTTGGGGAGATGCCCAGCGGAGCCTGGAGCCCAGGGTCGGGCTGCGCTTTATAGATCCCTGAGACTCCCGCCTCTGGAAGCCCCGCCCCTGCCCAGCCCGGCTCTGTCTGCTTCTAAAACTAGGCCAAAGGGCTCACGCAGAACACAGCCAAGTCACACACACACATCATCTCTCCAACATGTAAATACCAGCCCCTGGCATGTATGGGAATGGCCGGCCTGACTCCGCTTCTCTCGGGCTCTCGCAGCAGTTTTATTTCCGCCCAGCCACCGAAGGGGGAGCTCACAATGTTCCTTGTTGTAACACATCCCAGGGTACCCCCTCCTGGCCTGTCTTGGCCCCTGGCTCCTCACTGGGGTCACTGTCACTGGGTGCTTCACAATCTGCCCCATGGTGTTAGCTGTTGTTATTTTAATGTGATGCATTATAAGGAAACTCTTTCGAAACCAAAAGGCATGCATCTTTTAATAGTCCTCTCCATCCCTGTAGCTGGGAGAGAATATTGGCACAGAGGCAAAGGCTGGGCCTTAGACTCTAGGGAGCCTGCTTTATTTCTCCTGTCTTTATGGCCACTCTTATATTTGCACAGCTCTACACAATTCCCAAGTGGGAACTAGTGCTGCCGCAGAGTTACAGGAGCCTCAAAGGAGCAACTGTCATCTGAAGCTCTATCTCCCAAGGAGGAAAGGTTTGCTTTGCAGATGAGGTCAGAGATACACAGAAAGGTATGATTGTCCCAAAGAGCTACAACTAGTAAGTTGCAGATTAGAGACTCAACCATGGCTTTTGCCTCTGGATTCTGGTGTTTCTGCTTTGTTCTTCTGCATCTCAATAAAGAGGGTCCTGTCATCTGATCTTCCAAATGAATGTTTCCCTCCAATCTTCCTCTACCTTTTATGAGGGTCACACTCACTAGTTCATTCAGTTACATGAACCCCCTGCCTCCTGCCATCCCCGGTCTAATATATGAGTCTGTGGTAGAGGACACAGAGAAAGGCCAGAGTGGTTCCTACTGTAGGGAGTGTTTAGCTGAGTTCATTTTCCTAAAGATGGAGAATTTCTAGGTACCCCCAGAGGTCCAGGATGCCTAGGTCTTTATCTTTAGAGTCTTATCTCCATACATCTTGGTGCATTATTGTTCTATCTCCATCACCCACCATGCTCTGTCACCTTGTGCCCTTACACTGAGCTTTTTGCAAAGTTCTGTCATCAATAAAAATCCTTCGCTTCCAATTTCTTCTCCAAAGTGCCCCGAAATGCCTGTGGCTTCTTGTCTATGTAAACCTGTCTCTCTTTCTTTCTTTTTTTTTTTATGTTTTCTTTTTTTTTTTTTTTATTTCAGCATATGATGGGGATACAGATTTTAAGGTTTCAATAAATGCCCTTTCCCCCCCCTCCCCCGACAAGTCTGAGTCTCCAGCATAACCATCCCCCAGACGGTGCACTTCTCACTCATTATGTATGTATCTACCCATCCCCCC